>MNCI01015454.1:4994-35775 GCA_015680685.1 Gnetum montanum
AGGAATGAAAGTTAATATTTAAAAGATAAAAATTATAATTTGTAGTACATGAAATAAGATGTACAACTTTACTATAGGAGATGAATGTGGATGTAATTTTCACTTACAAATATCTTAGCTTAGAATGCTCCTACAAATACAAATAAAATTAGTGCATTACTAAAATGGCTACAAGTGGTATGAAAGCCTTATTTACTTCAAAAAGGAAATATAAGAAGGAATCTATTCTAACTTGGAATATCCAAAAACAACTTTACCATGCCATTGTTTGACCTACTATTCTTTATGAGTATTAGAAACAAATAAAAGAAATTCAAAAGATTTTTTTTTTCTTGATGAATTTAAAGTAAAGTGAAACATACAATATGATCTTATGCTTCTTGAAGCACATATGATGTTCTTAGAGGTTAAAAACATTTTTTAGTTTATAACCTACACTCATAATCTTTTTGCATCTTTATTAGAAAATGTAGGATAATAAGAAAAAAATGCGACAGGCAAATAGAAATCAAAACAACAACACACATAGGATTTACATGGAAACCCCAAATTGGGATGAAAACCATGAGCAAAAGTAGAGTCAATTCATTAGATCAAAGATTGAGAGTGTACTATAGGGAAATGATCCTAAAAAGGGGAGTGCAAAGGGTGTCTACATAAAAAGGAAAGAAAATAGCATCCCTTCAACTTTTGACCCTTCAACTTCTAGGGAATGGCTCTTTAACTTACAGGGAATACAAAGGGATGGCAGAAACCAAAAATAGAATTTGAGTTACCACATCATACTCTAAAATCTCCACCTTGATGTGAATTCCCTTATGAGGAACAAATCTCCAATATTTGACAAAAGGTCTACACCTCTTCCACAATAAAAATCCTAAGAGAAAAACACAACAAGAAACACCAACCAAGTCCAAGAAATGCTTAAATTTGATAACAAGAACTGACCTGGTCATCATATCAGAAGGATTATCATGAGTACTAACTTTGCTTACAATAATATCACCATGAGCAACACTCATCAAAAACCCCCTGCAACAAGTTCACTATAAATAAAGCCCCAAAAATATATGTAATCACATGCTTCCATAGAAGTAACTTCTTGGGAACTACACACATAGGCTAGCAAAACTGGGATCAAAATGTAACTCATTGCTACATACAATTTGGATCATTGAGTTGGTTCGACAATGGGAATTGTGAGCCTTCACAGAAGTAGTAGCGGCAATTCCAGCACATCCAACAAGAACCTGCAATATGAATTACTTGTGTTCTTACTTGTGATCTCATCTTTCTTCTCCTCTACTTCTAGAGCTACTAGTAATGGATAGTTGAGAGCATCTTCATGGTTGTGACTATTGCTTTTGTTGCAGAATTTTTCCAATGTAGTACATTCTCTACTCTTCCAGAAATATTACTTCCTTGTAACTGCTAATGCATAGATAACATAAATCGATAGAAATGCAACGACCCCCAACAAAGTGATTCTTCCTATAACTAGAAAAACCCAAAGCATGGCCAAGACAAAGAGGTAAAAGTAAACATCCCAAATAAAGCAAGCGTAGTTGCCAAAGTAAGCCAAAACAACATAAACCCTACCAAACTCATTGTCGACAACAACAAACCTAGAAATTCCATCCTCTTCATTTGGCGACAACGCGGCAATGTAGGTAATGATAGTAGAGACCTTGATCACTGCTAGAAACTAGAAATGGCTAACTCATGCTAGTAGGTATTTCTCAACCCTAAGGCCTCCTCTATCTTTGCCACTGCCAACTCTTCACGTTGAAACTTTGTCATCATTCTGTGATGCAGCAACCACCTTGATGTCCTTGAAATCACTAACTTGGATATTGCATTATGGCTAATCATAGCCAACATCAAGCCATTAAAGAACCTTCCGCAAACCCCTAATGGACTCCTTCAAATGGGAAACTTGCTCTTCTTGCCATCAAAGCAATTTCACCACCTCAAAATTTACATCATCTAAAACCATCTATGCAAGCATAACTTGCATCTTGACCTACCATAGTGAAAATCTGGTGTTGTAATCCAAAAGAGGAATATTGTATTCCATAGTTGCCATTGCCAAAAAATAAAACTTTAATTTAATACCAAATTGTAGAATAATAAGAAAAAAAACATAATAGGAAAATAGAAATCAAAATAGCAACACAAACAAAATTAACGTGGAAACCCCAAATTAGGATGAAAACTACAGGCAAAACTACAGCAGAGAGTTAATTCATTAGATTAGATATTGAGAGTGTACTATAAGGGGTTGATCCCAAAAAGGGGAGTGCAAAGGGTGTCTACATAAAAGGGAGATTTGTTTCAAATGTTACTAAGAATACTTGGTAATTTTCTTAACAATATCTTCAAAACTCATGGCATGTATATTTCTACTATGTAATAGACCTAGAGGATCTATGAACATAATAATGTTTTAGTTTTAATTTTAAATTTCAATAATCTTATCATTTTACAATAATTTTTAACAGACCTATGTTAATCTATAAAAAATTTCAATGAAAAAAATGAATGGTAAGAAGTTAAGACATATCTTTTATATTAAAGTTTATAATAATAATATCTTTAGTTGTATTTGCTATTTTATAAAAAAAAATTCTTCTCAATGAGTTAGAAGTAAAGATGCAAACACCTTACTCAATGTTATTATGAGAATGTAATTTATTATATTTAGAAGCAAAAGCTTGATGCTAATTCATTACATACACTTATAGCTTACATATCTCAAGGTAAGAAAAATTCTCTAAAGTAGTATTTAATGATTCATGAGACCATGGATGGTGTTTTTAGAGGATGAAATGGTTAAGAATATGGAATATCTCTTGGGAGGACATGCAACAAAATCCTAAGTATATTCATCAACTATTCAAATAGAAGATTTCATTATAGATGTGGTCTAATATAGAAGTCAAGAGATAATTTTATTTACATCACATTAAATCTAATAAACTAGATTTAGAAGCTTACTATCTCTCAGCTACTATTACAATTAAGTATTAAAATGCTATTATCAAACTTCACTTAAGTTCTCATCATCTTAGAATTAAAAGTGGAATATGGAGTCAACTCACCCAAGAAGAGTGCATTTGTAGGTTGTGCATGTCAAGAGGCCTTAAAGATGAGTTACATATATTTCTTTCTTGTGTTGTAACTATCCATTTGAGACAATGTTATAATGTTACAACAAAAAAAATTTATGATTTTTTTTTTTATTCTCCCATTGATGCTTGGTCAATTTGTAGGTTCTATGTTTATTTTTTATGAAAATGTAATATTTTTTCAGCAAATCCTATGGATCTTTGAACATAATAAAGCTTTAAAAAATTGTGATGAGTAGTGAGCATATCTCTCATTTAACCATACAAATCTACAATCATATGTACTACACCTTATCATAATCTATAAAAGCAATGGGCTAAACATCTAAGAGTAACATGGGTCGATCATAGGCCGTTCTCTTTATAGTCACCTTCGTAATGGAATCAAAATGTATAGTTAAATGTGACTAAGGCATATGATTGATGATATTATATAGTCCATATTAACTAGAAATAAAAAGTTATTAAAACTAGTTTGACTATATATTTATAATGTGTATGTGTATGTATATATATAATTTGGCTAAGAGAATCTTTCCCCTTTTATAAAAATTAAATCTTAAGTTAGATTCTAAAAAATTTATATATAATCTAATATGATAGATTTTGAGAATATTATTTGACATTACATATCGACATTTTAGAGTGTTATAGATAAAATATAATATAGCATTATAGGATTAGATCTTTTTTATGATTGGTATTTGGCCCAACAAAAAATAGAAAGTTACCAAAATAGAAAGTAATGTTGGACAAGAGGCTAACTATCAGCTAATCAAAGAGGGTCCTTCTTAGTTATATTAAAAATTTCATCAGTTTTAGCATCATCATGATGCTTGCCCGAGCACCTACCTTGACTCCCACTTTTGCCTAAACTTGAATTGTTGATATTAGACTATACGTGTGGGTTCAAGCCCCCTTAACCGAAGTCAAGAGATGAAGAATCTTCATGTTGAGAACCCCAAAGGGAAGGATCCTCCTTGTCATTGTGGTTTAGCAAGAATAAGGGGTTAGTGAACTATTTCCCCTTTGTAGCTTCATGGCACCTCTCCTAGTGTTGATCTCTTTTGCATTGTGTTTCAATGGGATGGTAGTCCCAATAGTCATGGTCCTACATAACATATTCATCATGGAGATCCTAGATGCCCAACCTCTTAAGACTTTGGAGTAACATCCCAAGAACAAATCGATTGGAAGGCAATACAACATTATTATCCATGTCTCTCCACTATAGTTGTTCATTCTAATGCAAGATGAAGGTGAAATCAAGTACAAACTCATCTGGATGAGTGTACACCACTTTGAATTATTGGGGCACTCGTGGTTTTGATTCATCATGCTTGTGAGAACCAGATATTTTGGATTAAAAGAAAAATTCAATAAGCTTAAATTATAATTATAACTGTTATTTTTCAAATGATTGCAACTTTAGTGTCTGTTCCAACAATCTCAAATAATATTCATTAGATAGTGCATGTATAAAACCACAAATCCTTAACAATGGCACCAATGATGAGTAGCAAGTAGACCCTATGCCCAACCATACAAATCGCTAAGTGTTCATGCGTGATCCAGTTGAATTTTGTGGACTTATAGCCTTCTAAGTACATTGGTCTCTAAGAAGTAAAACTAACTGTTGCAATCATTATCTTCCCAATTACACTTGTAAAATGCAAAAGTATGGTTAAGTGCAACTAAGGCATATGATTTTTACCATTTTTATATTTTCTGTTCTAAGTCACCTAAGAATAAAGAATAAAAATTAAAGGTATTTAATTGCTAATTTAATCTAAATAGCTAACATTTAACTAATCCTAACATAAGCATCCATTCCCACTTACAGTACACATCCTAAACACATTTAACATTACTGGGTTACTAACAATTAAGCGTTACTGGGATTACCAAGTGCCAAGCATATGCTCAAAGTGATCATACGTATGTGCTTATTTAATTACTATCTAATTTAGCTTAGTCCTGCTTAATTAATTACCTAATTACTTAAAATGTTAAAGGAAATTGCATAAAATATTAAATACATAAAGAAATAATTAATCTATTTCAAAGTGCTACAAGGTTTATCAAAAAGTTGTCTTTATTGTTGCACACACTATCGTGCTTAGGTACAACAGTACTCAAACAAAGATTTGTACACTCTTTAACTCCTAATACAAGCACTTAGAAAAATATTCTAACTTTTAAATAAGAAAACTAAAAGAGCACCGCTACAACTGTGAGACTTATGTCATAAATGTCGTTGGTAAGCACGTATTTATAAGTGAAAATAGATACTACATCAATGGGGCCATGTCAATGCATCAAATCCCACATCAATGCGACCGTGTTGATTAGGCCTCATCGACAAGGTCGCATCAATGAGGCCTTGTCGACATGACTCATTAATTATCTAGCGTATGAAATTGTAATGCTTAGCTTATCAGGCTAAAATATCAAATTTTATAGCTTTGAAGCACTTTAAACCCCCACAAGCTAGCTTACATGGATGTTATAACCTCCACAATTGGGAGATAAGGCATTTATAGCTTGTGAAGCATTTTTTAGCCTCTACAAGCTAGGATGTACAAGATTTATAGTGTATAGGCTACACATCTCATATTTTACATTACAAATCACCTTAAATACAAGTAATACAAGGCCATAATGCAAGATTTTGGGAAAAATAAGGCAATTGTATCTACCTTTATTTTTCCACCAAATTACAAAAAATTTTAGTATGGGCTATAACATGAATTTTTTTGAGGTGTTTTATGTACATGTCTTGAGAAATAAAATTTACTCTCAATCTTGAATCTAGAAGATATATACACAAAGTATTCCATGATAGTTGTAAGCAGATTAGGGGACTTTTAACTATTGGAGTGTAAACAGAAGCTTGAATTTTTCAACTTTGAATAATGTTCTATTGAGAAATTTTGATGTCTACATTAGCAAGTGGAAGTTTTGATGTCCATGTTAATGAGTTTTGACATTGTGATTAGAAGTTTTGATATCACAATCAAAAGTTTTGATACCATGACCATGATTTTTCACACTATAATTAGAAGTTTTGACACCTCCTATAAGTTTGACATTGTGATTAGAATTTTTAATGTTGACTATAAGTTTGATGCTACTTGAGTTTCAGTTTATCATAGCAAGTTATAGAATTGATGTAGAATATTAAAAAATTTGAAATGCAAAGATTTGATGGTTTTGATGTTGTTTTTCTTCAAGATTAGAAGCTTTTAATAGCTCTTAATTCTAGAAAGAAAAATCTTCCTTTAGATCTATGAAAAGATTTTGGAGAAATACCAAATATATTCTCCAAGATACATGAGAAATTGTAAAAGATAAAGATGCACATAAACACAACTTTAAATGTGAAAACATCACCAAAGCATAATGCTTTAATCATCTTCATCATTTTAAGAATAAAATTTATCTTTATCTTTCTAATCTTTGATGCTTTGCTAGAGACCTTTGATAAAATTGAGAATCTTAAATCAAAATTGAACTTGCAATGAGCAAGATCTTTAATAGACATTCAAAAAATAAACAAATGTAATTGTAAGATTAAGAGTTGTAATTATGAGATTGATAATTTAAGAAAGAATTATGAAATTTGGGAAATTTTGAGAGAAATTATGAGAATTTTGAAACAAAAAATTTTAAAAAGAAACTTCTCCTTGAAACTTTTTCAAAACCTTGTGCCTTGAGATGCATAATGAAAAATGAAATAATAATTCCTCTCTCTTATGAGGTATGAGGGAAGATCTCAATTTATAGGAAAGGTTAACTCAAACTTTGTCATTTTAGACATGTTTTAGTACTATGAAGCCTTACATTTGAAATTTTCCATTTTAAGAAACTTTTACAAATATGAGTCAAATTGTGTGTCACAACATGAATTAAAAGCAATAATATGAAATATTAAATGAAAAATAGGAAATGAGACATGAGAAATATGGAAAATGAGCTCCCATCCATACTACAATATGACACCAAGATTTGTTCACTTCTTGGAAAGTACACTTTCCTTGATCTAATCACTTATTGTCTGAGTAAGCATGATAGTGGTTAGGATCTTATTCTTCCTTTCTTGAAGCATGAATTCTATAGAATAACTTGATGCAATGGAGAATGAGACTGAAGTCATAGCCATGTCTTTCCTTGTTGGGTTTGAGAAAATCCCTATCCTACCACCTCTTTAAATAGTTGTCCTAAAGAAATGATGCTTCTTTGTTTTGGGTTCATACCTACTAGCATTGTCCTCTTCTTACGAAGCAATGACTATTATTACATTTTTTCTATGGTTAAATGGATAGTGCTCCCCTCATTGATGATGGCGATACATGGAGAAATAGGTTAGGAGTTTGTTGAGAGTAATGAATTGTAGGATCAGGCATATATGAAGATGATTCTACATGTAGACTCATGGATCTATGATATTTTGTAGGGTAGTAGTGGTAGCAAGTATGAATAGAAGCATTCCCTAGAGAGATAGGCTACTAGACATAGTAATCATAAGTGATGAGCCGTGATATCACGTACGTGAGATTGCATCCGCAATATCATGTCTGCCCCCACGATATCGCATATGCGATATTATGGCCTGCTGTAACATCTATAAATAAGAGGTGGCTTTCCCTGTTCTAGGCATCTAAACTTAGACCCTTAGCCAAACTATAGCAGTTTTACCATTCTAGAGTTAGAATAATTTCCATGTGCCCGTAGTAGGAGTCTTAAAGTGAACAGATCTTTATTCGAGCAAATTGTACGTGAGCACATATTTGTGTACGGCAATAAAGAAAAATTTTTTGATAAACCTTGTAGCATGTGGACTAAGCTAAATAGGGTTTAATTATTGTTAAAATGTTTAAATGCTTTCCTAGATAATTAATCTCTCTCAACCCTTGACTCTCCTAGTTAAGTGCACTCAGTACGACCGCTTTGAGCATGTATGCAACGCTTGGTAACCCAATAACGAGTAGCATTTGGTAATCCTAGCAGCATTGCACTGGTTCAAGGTGTGTGCAGCAAGTGGGAATGAATACTGGTGCTAGGATGATTAGAACTTAGTTAGTGAATAGTTAATGAAAGTTAGTTAATTAGTTCTCTTCACCTTCCCCATTAGCATAGGANATCATTCATATCGTTGGGATGCTAGAATGAACCCTTAGGGTTGATCAAAGGAAAAGATAAGACAATAGTAAATAGCACACTGAACAAGATAATAATGTCTTCTTCTTCACACAAAAGCACTTCACTACCTAGGAATAACACAAGAGACAGTTGGTAGCACAACACACGTAACCAAGATTCGTCAATTCCTCAAAAATTCCATGTGGTATATATTCATCATGATGAACATGTATCCAACTTTACCTTTATTCTCCATCAAGATGAAAAACTACGTTGCAGAGACTTGGAGGGTAACATAGTGTTGCCTCCAGACTGAGTAGTCCCCAACATGCTCCTTCGTGCTCTCGCACGAATAGGCATGTCACAATTATATGTGGAATATGTTGCATGCAATTATGACACAAGGGACTACCAACCCACAGAAGCACAACATCAAAGGAACTTGCGACAGGAGAGATACTATACATCGTTGAAGGGCAAAGGACCCATAATGCTCCACCTGTCTTAAGCGGAATTGAGGATGATGAACCTATTTCAATAGGTTCTCCACACAATGATGTTCCTCCTCCTAATGATGGTGAGAAGGTGGTGTATCAGAACCTTCACTCTATGATTCACAACCCTGGTTCTGATCCCCACAAACACCAAGTGTTCACTGAGGGAACATAAACACATGATAAGGGCGAGCAGTCTGATTGTAATCATGATCAGGGCCGAGACCACCGAAGAGAAGGTAGGAAACATCGTCATGGCGATGGTTCTCCTTCCTCTTCACCTTCATCATCACATTCACCCTCTCCTTCTGTATCAGGATGTAGTCATAAGGAACCTAATTGTGAGGATAAGGGTAAACAGAGTGAGAAACCTCAACGAGAGAGTTGAGAACAAGGATGAGGGAATTCTAGAGAATCATGACATTCTGCGTAGATGTCACAGACGCTAAAAAAAATGACCACAAAGAACCCCTACTTGCAACCCAAAGCATGTTAGACATCATGGAGGCCTTAAGAATACCCACAAGGCACCAAAAAGATAGCAAGATCAAGAGACTAGACATGAATAATATCCCATGATTTGAGGGGGGATACAATGCTAATCCTCAGAACGACTTACAAGAATTTCATGATGCATGTGCCTTGCAAAACATTGAGAATGAGTGACAAAAATTAAAGTTGTTCCCAAGGACACTGATGAAAGAAGCAGAAAGTTGGTACCAGTCCTTAGAATCGGAATCCATTCGAAGGTGGAGTACGATGCTAGAATTGTTTAATGATAAATATCAAACGTACTCCTAGGTGTCCAAACTATGAAAGCAAATCCAAGGATGGAAGCAGGGAAATCACGAATCCTTGGATGCTGTCATGGACTATTATTATGCACTGTTACATTGTTGCCCGAGCCATGGTTACGGGCAGTAAGATCAACTACACCATCTCGTAGATGGGCTTAGGCATGAAACCAGGATAACCCTTGAAACATATGCCCAAGGGAGATTATCAAAGCTTAGGTCCCATCAGGTTCATAGATTGTTGGAGCAAGTGGCCAAGGAAGAAGGAGAGCTACGTAAGAGAGAAAGTGTGGAAGAGTACAACACAACAAAAGTGCCTGTATGTAGCAACCACACAACAAGGACACACCCAGTGGTTGACAGCTGATCAAAAGAGCAACTCACCAATCTTTATGGAACTAACTGGGGGAATAATGTGCACCCATGTTGAAAGCATAGATGCACTGGAGCAAGAGTGTCTCCAACTTCCAACCCTTAACGTGAAAACATCAATGGGGGGAAGCTGGAAATTTTCAAAAATTTTGAACAAACGCCCTGATAAAAAATTACTAGTCAATGTGCAACAACCTAAACCTTACCATGAATCTAGAATGGTCAATGCACATAACACATCTAAGAAAGGATGACCTCACTCATTATTTCAAACCTTCCCCTTCCAACTTAGTCATGGGGGAGATGGCCACCTATGGTGATCAATCAAGGCCCTCAGTTCCTTTTTAAAAGTTTTTGTTTTACACATTTTTGTTTTGCAAATTTCTTTAACTTTTCTTGTTTTTGTTTTGCAACATCGTTCATAATTTTTTATTTATTTTTGTGTTTACTTATTTTGTTATGTTCGTCACCTAATAAGTGCTCCTGATGATGGTATGAACTGTATTCTATTGGTTGCTAATGTTTTGTTTTTACCTTTAAGTTATAATGTTAATACTAAGGTATGGTTCTTTTAATATGGCAGGCAATGAGTCCACATCATCCATGCATCCATAAATTTCTATGGTCTCTCTTGGCTTAGAACTATATAGTCCCTTTCCTTAAATAATAAGAACTATCAACAAATCGGTGACTGGGCATTTCTCAAACTAAGGAAGGAGTCAAGGATTGAAAAGTGTGTGACTTCAAGGGGACTTAATGCATTTGTGCTGGCCATTCTCTTGGGTTCTTGGATGTTTTCTTCTTGGGTTTTCCTTACCATTCCAATGTTTCTCCATTATCAAGAAGCTGAGCTAATAAAAATTATAAGTCTTTGCATGGTGTGGTTCTCACGTAAAAATGCAAAAAAAAAAGGAAAAAAAGAAAGAAGTGAGAAATCAAATCACACCCCTTAGAAGAAATAATTATCTGGGCTACAAGCACTGATTATGGAACTAAATAAACATGTTCTCTTTAACTAAGACCCTTTCTCGCTTCCTACCTTCTCCTTTTTTGTTTCGTCGAAATGGTGGTGACTTTTTGGTGGAAGCATTCTTGTTACTTCAAGTGGATGGATTGGCCAAATGCATTAATGCGAAGTCATTGGATGTGGATTGTTTGAGGCTGGATTTGGAATGAGATCTACTAAGTCATATTAACCATTAATACACAAGGGGTTGTACACCACCTTGTTTTTGAGACTCCATTCCATTCTCTTCTTTCCATCGTTCTTTCTCCATTATTCACCTCATTTCCGGTTGTATCAATAGTCCATATTTTGGTTGATGTATTGTTTTCTTTTTGGTAAATTTTTGTGGATAAGACTTTAACTCTTGCTTCCAAATGACATTTCCAGAGCCTATAGACTCTTTAAATGTGAAATGTCAGGGCATTAAGGGCATGAGCCTACTTTGGGGAGGACCCACTGGAATTCCTATTTGGTGCATCAGTTAATTTTTTTCCCTTAAACATCTTTGCAATCAACATTTATTTTCTTCATTTCCATCTTTGGCATCCATTTCATCGACATTTTAGTTGTCTCTTTTTCTCCATCTTTCTCATTCCGTATCCTTTTCCATTCTCTCGCTACCAAAGGTTTGCTCTTAGTCATGGGGGTTCTTGTCCAATTTTTTTGATTTTCTCCTAGCCCCTACACCTTGGTTAGTCACCAGTATTATATCTCCAAAATCCACATCATCCATATCACAACTTAGCCAATGGACCTTACACTGAGGAAAGGTATCAACTACATTGTGATTCATTTACCCTTGCTAATATAAGATTATGTTGTGTGTGCAGATGGCAATCATACAACAATGGATTGGATTTGGAGGGAACACTTGGAATGGACTGGTGTTGGAATAGTTATGTAAGGAACAAGATCGATGGCACCCTTATGGATGGACAACGAAAGGTACAATCTTGTCGTCGGCAGCGACAGACCTCTTCTTTTCTTTTCTATCTCCTCTCTTCTCTCTCAGCTGCCAAATAAGGCTGGATGTCAAATGTGTTTAGTGTTTATTCTTGTTGTCATGAACACTAATTTTGTCATGTGTTGTAATGATGATCCGTTCACATGTCACCCCATTCACCATTAGTATCATTCAAGTCAATAATCCCATACCTTCCCAATATTTTCTAAAGAACTCAAGGACAAGTTTTCATTTGGTCATGGGGGTATGATGAGCCGCAATATCGCGTCCACCCCCACGATATCGCATACACGATATCGTGGTCTGCTGTAACATCTATAAATAAGAGGTGGATTTCCCTATTCTAGGCATCTAGACTTAGACCCTTAGCCAAACTATAGCATTTTTACCATTCCAGAGTTAGAATAACTTCCATGTTCCCGCAGTAGGAGTATTAAAGTGAACAGATCTTTATTCGAGAAAATTATACCTGAGCACACATTTGTGTATGGCAATAAATATGAACTTTTTGATAAACCTTGCAGCATGTGGACTAAGCTAAATAGGGTTTAATTATTGTTAAATTTTTAAATTCTTTCCTAGATGATTAATCTCTCTCAAACCTTGACTCTCCTAGTTAAGTGCACTCAGTACGACCGCTTTGAGCATGTGTGCAACGCTTGGTAACCCAGTAACGAGTAGCGTTTGGTAATCCCAACAGCATTGCACTAGTTCAAGGTGTGTGCGGCAAGTGAGAACGGATACTGGTGCTAGGATGATTAGAACTTAATTAGTGAATAGTTAATGAAAGTTAGTTAATTAGTTCTCTTCACCTTCCCCATTAGCATAGGACATTAAAAGGATAAAAGACATAAAATCATGTACCTCAAGCTTACTTAACCATACAACCGTGATAATACAAGTAAGTTTGGGAAGACAACGATTGATTAATCTTAAGTGTTCCATTAGGGCGCGTAAGCACTTAGTCCTTGGAGTTCAACCAGATTGCGCGTGAGACACTCGTATTCATATGGTTGAGTGTAGGGGTACCTCGTCACTCATCAATAAGGATCCAATTATCTATAAGGATATTACTACCTTAGTGATGGTATCCTTGACAACTATGGATTTTTGCATAGCTAATGATATTGCTCTTGAGGTTGATGATGAGGCCCACTAGGACAATATAGTTTTTGTTCATAGGATTTTCTTTAGTTACCTTATGGATAAGATTAGCTCCTTGGCATCTATTTCTTCACAAACTTTGGATTCAATACATATGTCCTTAATTCCAACAAATGGATCATAATTAGACAACATTCCTTAAGATGTTCATATTAGCATAAATTACATCCATTTTTATATAAGATAAAATAAATAACCTCTTCAACAACGATAGCTTTATCTTTCTTCTTATATTTTTCTTTTCTAGTTTCTTCCTTTTTCCTTCTATTGTTCCCTTTGGTTAATGCTTGCTCTATCTTTTACTCCATAATCTTCAACATAGTTGTAAATTTTCAATCTACAAAATCCCACATCTTCTCAACTTTTCTATAACATCTTTAAAAATTTTTTTAAATTGGCAAGGTCTTTCTTTAGATCACATCTTTCATAAATTTCTCCTCCTGGACCTCACATACTCAAATGTCTCTCTTTTAAAGAGAAGGATCTGTAATTATTTCCTCAACAAACTCTCTATTTCTTAACTCTAGTTCCTTGTTAGTAACTTGATTTGGTAGCCTTTTTATTTGATAGGCTTGCATTTTTAAAAATATTCCTTAGGCATAGACTACAAGGGTCTTTCTAGTTTTATTTCTTAATCCATCAATTATGTGCCTCAACTATTTCCTTTAAGAAAATTCATGGCCCAAGCATCTATGTCATAGTGAATAGTATCTACCCATTGTCGCATCAAGAATTTATGTGTCCCTTACTTCCATCCTTGAATTTGCTTTCTCAAGTTGAATACTCTTAATTATGTCTAGTACTTGTTGAATAATTCTAGCATTTAGCTCTACCTTTAAATAGATTCTAGTTCTAACAATCTATACTAGGTCTCTATTTATTTGATAAGTATTTTTGAAAATAGCTTAAATTTCAGTCACTTATTCTAAATATTCTAAAGTGCACATGCATAATGGAAGGATTGAAGATGTTATGGATGATTAGCATTATATCATCCTTTAAATTTAAAAATGTTATTAATGTCTAGCCACTTAATGCAACTATCACTTTGATGCCTTGTTAGAATATGCATAGCCTCCTTAATATTAATCATGTTTCTTGTAGTCAAGAGGGATTCATCATAAGCATTAGATTCATCATATTGATTGTAGTAGTGATGATCCCTTTAATGTTCTTCTTCATCTCTTCTTTTATGCCTCTATTCCCTTTTTCTTTCTTCTTCTCTTTTAATTTCATTTGCATCATGATATCTTCTTCTTTCCAAGTGTCTATTATGATATATTCTTCTCTCCTTATCAAGTTCTCGCTCTTGATCCCTACGTGAAACTCTATCTTCATGCGTTAAATGATAATTTATAAATTATCTTAATTTGTAGGTTGACTTTATTATGCTATGTTAATTGAGTCATAAGTATGTGTATTATGATTAGAAAAGTATTACTAATTGAGAGGCAATATTTATCTATGAGTTAGTTTTTATAATAAGATAAATGATTTATAAGATTAATTACTATTACAAATTAATAATAAAGTGTTGTGTTGGTTATGATAAGTCATGATCCATCATCATGTTAAAGGTCTAGCCAATACCAAGTTAGAATGTGTGGTGAAGAGATAGGAAGTTAAAAAGAAATATAATTATTTATAATTAAGGAACAAACTATTACAAACAAAAGGTTCAAGAGTACAAAAGTACAAAAGAAATTTATCTTAATAAAGGAAAATATTATTGATTACAAATTTATTTTATTGAGACCACAACATATTATAAAACCTTGTAAACACTTCTGAATGATACTATGCTAATTTAAAACATGGTATTAGAGTAAGTAGAAAGCATAAGATTGAGTAATAAACAAGAATCTAGAAGAAAAACAAGAATGAAAATATTGAAGATGTGACCAATGCCATATACAATATGATGTTGAAATAAGAAGAAGATAACAGTCTCCTGAAATTACTAATGAACAATATTGTAGTTACATACTTGCAGAAGCTTATGATAAAGAAGTATAATACTTGGGCACAAAGAATGAGAATCATCATATGAGCTAGTAGACTTTGGCATGTTGTTTCAAGCATTAACTGTTGACTTGATGATGACTAGAAAAAAGAATGAAATGATATAGCCTTAAGCATTCTCTATACTAATATCTTTGATGAAGTATCTCATTTGATATATGGTATGAACACAACTACAAAAATTTGGAAGTATCTATATCGTATATTTGGATATCTAAATTAAACAAAAAATATAACCTCTTCTTAAAATTAGGAACAATACAGAAATTAATAGATTTCATTAAAGATATGAAGATGGTTATATTAGAACTCAAATGTGGAAATGAATAAGTAGCTAATGAAGAAAGAGTGAATTCACTCCTAGAAGCACTTCCAAAACATTTTAAAGGATTTATACAAGCACTTGATTCCTTGAGAGAAAGAATAGTTTTTTTTTTAACACTAATAGCTCAGTTGTAGCTAAAAGAAAAAAATATGGAATTAGAATAGAAATAAAAAAAATCTAGAGCAAGTTATGTACATCCAAGGAATAAGCAAGGAAGGCAATAAAAATAGTATTAGTGCTATGGTAATAAATTAGGTTCAAGATCTAATAACCAAATGAATAAACAACAAACTTGTCACATTTGTGAAAAAAGAAGACATATACATAAAGATTGTTGTTTCAATATTAAGAATCCAAGATCCTCCATCATTCACCAAATAATTATCAAAGAAAACATGAGTATAAAGAAGTGAAACAAAAACAATAATAACAATCAGAATAATTATCACAAGAATGAAGCAAATTTGCTAAGATATGAAGTAGTCTTAATTATTAAAGATATTACGAGCCAAGAAAAAGTGACCAAGGTAAAACACAACACCTAGTACGTTGATTCTAGAAGTTCTAAACATGTATTAGGAAATCATAACCTTTGTCAAAACTTATGTGTCATAAATGTTGGTAAAGTTACAACACCTACTAGACCCATTTGTAAGTATAAAAGGATTGGTGACATCAATATGAAAATTGTGGAATAACTAGTATAGATTAAGAATGTGTACTATACCCTAGCACTGAAAAAATATAATTTACTATCAATATCCAAATTGGTTAAAGCTACATACAAAATAGTTTTTCAACAAGATCTAAACAAGAATGTAAAATATAGAATACTAGAAGGTAATTCATACAACAAGTTAGTAGATATGAAAGAAGTAAATGGAGTATTTAAGTTACATCCCAAAAGAAAGATTATCTACTAAGCAATCCATAAAATGCAAGATGAAAAGTTGTGGCATTCAAGACTTGGCCATATGAGTAGAAGTTATATGCAAATGTTGATATAAGCTTCCTATGATTTACCATAACTTCATCTAAATCATAATATGTTTTGTAAGTTATGTACTACTGATAAACAAACTAGAATGACTTTTCCACACACAAGGAATACAACTGCAAGAACCAAGTTGAAGATTACACACTCAGATGTTGGCTCATATGGTAATATAACTTCATTAGGAGAAGCAAAATACTTCATAACCTACATTAATGGCTAATCATGTAAGGTGTCAATATATGTTATCAAATCTAAATTATACGTTTTTAATACCTTTCAAAAATTTAAAGTACTAGTGAAAAAACAAACCAAATTACCAATAATGAATCTACAAACTGATAATGAGACAAATACATGAACAAAGAATTTTAAGAATATCATATGAATGAAGGAATTATTCATCAAAAGACAATTCCATACTATCCAAAATAGAATCGCATATCTAAATGAAAAAATTTGAACAATTGGTGAAATGGTATGATGTATGTTAGTCCAATCTAAATTGGATGATGCCTTTTGGGAAGAAGTTGTACAAACTACAACCCACATCATTAATAGAAGTCCTATCCTCTATTTACATTTTAAGTGTCCAAATACAGTGTAGAAGGGAAGAAAGCCCAACCTAAAAACATTTATGAGTTTTTGGATGCAAAGTATACTATCATATCATAACTTAGACCAAATCACACCCAAAAGAAGAAGGAAATTTCATAGAATACGGCCTCCATATAAAAGGTTATTAGATTTGGAACCCATAGGAAAAAAGTAGTAATTACAAGAGATGTGGGATTTAATGAAGATAAATTGTTGAAATATAAACTGATTTATAAGAGTCCTATAAATACTAATTATGATAAATTTGATGATTATGATTATGGTTAAAGCCCTACAATTTTCTCATATCAACATTACAATAAAGATGAATAAGTGAATCCAACTATAGAAAATCATAATCCTTAAGATAATGAAAATAGTAATAATATTAGTGAAGAACCTAAGAGATCTAGAAAATGAGAAATAATGATTGAAAGCACTAGAGGCTGGGCAAACCTAGATATTATTGAACCAAGATTTATGAGAAGTTAGTAAAATGAACTACATCATAATGATATTATTGCCAACATTATAAAAAAGTTCCAAAGATATTTTCTCAAGTCTTTATGATGGATCATTGGAAAAGGGAAATGTATGCTAAAATTAAAATGATGGAAAATTTAGGAGTATGGGAATTTGTACCGTATTCAAAAGAGAGACAACTTATTAAGAATTGGTGGATCTTTACAATTGAACTAAAAGATGATGGAATGTTGGACAAGTAGAAAGCCCAATTGGTTGCCAAAGAATTATCTTAAATTAAGGGAATTGATTATGAAAAGACATTTATCCCTACTACATGCATGGTGACTTTAGAATAATCATCTTCTTACTTGCTAAGATAAAGTGGAAAATTAATCAAATTGATATCAAATAAACATTTCTATATGGAGATTTATAAGAAGATATCTATATGGAATAATTGAAGGGATTTGTAAAAGATGAGAAGTTGGTATGTAGGCTACGAAAGGCTATCTATGAACTAAAACAAGCAACAAGAGTATGGTACCAAAGGATTGACCAATTCTTAATCAACTATGGATTTATCAAATCTCATAAAGATAGAAACCTTTATATATTCAAGAAGGAAGGAAAGATTCAAATGCTTCTAGCTTTTCATGTTGATGATATAGTGATAGCAATAATGAAACTACATATTGTATAAAAGTTCAATCATCAATTATCCTTATGATTTTATATCTCATACCTTATCCTAGTATACTATTATTTGGGAATGAAAATACAAGAAAACTTTGATGAGATAGATCTATCTCAAATGAAGTATATAACTAAATTACTAGAAAAATATAATATGTTGGAATGCAAAGAGTCTAATATTTTGATGATCCTAGAATTCAAAACTAGTATTGAAGGAGAAATTATTGATGCTACTCAATATCATTAGGCCATTTGAACTCTTATGTATCTTTATGAATATAAGACTAGATATACAACATATTATAAATCAACTAGCAATAGTGATGCAAAGGTTAAATTATCATCATACATAAGAAACCTTCATAATCTTAAGATACATTAAAAGTACATTGACCCATGATCTAGTATTTAAGGCAACATCATCAAAGGTAATGGAAGTATATACAGATGCAAATTGAGGTTGTAATATGATAGATAGAAGCCCCCATACCAGCATCTTGATTTAGGTATATGGAAACATTGTAAGCTAGAAAAGTAGTAAACAATGAGTTGTGTCTCTCTCATCCATGGAAGTTGAATACCATGCATTACGAGAGACCATTCAAGATGTAAAATGGATTGAGAAACTACTTTAAAAAATCAATATTGATGTTCCAAAACTCATTACAATTCTCTATGGCAATCAAGCAACAAGTAAAGTTTTTCAAAATCTAGTCTACCATGAGAAGAGTAAACACATTGAGATAGGCATTCCCTTCATGAGATAAAAATGTTTCGAGAAATATATTAATGTCTAGAATATATCCATCAAATCATAGAATGCTAATGGCTTTACGAAAGGTCTTACCTAATAATTATTTGATATATTTCAAGAATATCTTTCCTTGGTGTTGTTACCTCATAATTTAAAGTGAGAAGAAGACCATGAAAAAAATGTGAAGATTACGAAAGGAATTTGATGTTTTGTTTAAAGAAGGCACCCTCCAACATCTCTATCATCCTTCTTTTACTTCACATTACTCATGTATAAGATAAAGGAATCAAGATAAAGATAAAGTACAAATTAAGGAGGAGTGTTAAATGACAATTCATACATTATCCTGATTCGTAGGTCATTGTTGTTCTACTGAGTTAGTCGAGTCATAAGTATGTGTGTTACGATTCATAAAATATTGCTAAATGTGAGATAATATTTGTCTATGAGTTAGTTTTTATTATAAGATAAATGATTCATAAGATTAATTACTATTATAGATTGATAATAAAGTATTGTGTCAGTTATGGTAAGTCATGACCCATCTTCATGTTAAAGATCTAGTTACTACCAATTTAGAATGTATAGTGAAAAGATAAGAAGTTAAGAATAAGTATTGATGAATCATCATTGTCAAGTAGCATTGATGAGCATGCGTCGACGTGATCCTGTTGATGTGTACCCATCGACGCATCGAAAGATGTGTTGACTCATACACATTGATGGAGTATATGGTCTTTCCTATATAAATGCATGCACCCACTGAATTTATGGAATCATTCATTTAGTATCTTAACAAAGTTCTTGCAATTTTCTTTTCCAATAGTTAGAATATTTTCTAAGTGCCCACAATAGGAGTTAAGAAGTGTATGAATCCTTATTCAAACATTGATGTACCTGGACACCTTGGTGTAATGGCAATAAAGATGACCATCTTGATAAACCTTGTAGCATTTGGAATTAGCTTAATGTTTACGTTAATGCACTTTACTATTATGAAATGTACATTTATGTAATTTAATTAAATAAGATTAATTAATACACACAAGTGTGACCACCTCGAACACAACATTAATGCTTGGTAATCCTAGCAATGACTAGCACTTGGTAACCTAATAGTGTACGATAGGTGGGATTGGATACTTATGTTAGGAATTAGTTTAAGGTACTAGATAGTTATTAGATTAATTAGAAATTAATCACTTTATTTTCATGCTTAGGATAAATAGATAAAAAATATAAAACTTATACAAATCGTGTGCCTCATTTACACTTAACCATATCATTGTACCTCCACAAGTGGAACTGAGAAGACAATGATCACATCCTTAAGTTCACTACCTAGATAATGTATGCTTAGAGAGCTAAAGTCTATGGAATTAACTAGATCACTTAGTGAATGATGATGATTCTTATGGTTGGGCATAGGAACTACTTGTTGCTCATCATTGGTATTGTTGTCGGGGATTTTAGTTAGTTACATGCACTATCTAGGATGTTAGTGAAATCACTTAATGACATTGGAAAGAACTTAAAGCTAAAATCATTAATATAATAAAGAATTTCCAAAAGCACACTATTTCCTAAACACTAACATGGCTTATTCTCATAGGGAAGATTCTTCACCACCTCATGGGTAATTCCAATCTAAGGTAAGAAGGCCTAAAACTACTCATGCCCCAACAATGCAAAGTGGTCTATACACATATGGATGATTACACTCTAGATTTCACCTTCATCCTGCACCATGATGAACAACTATGGTGGAGGGACATGCAGGGAAACATCATGTTACCTCCTGATCAATCAGGCCTTGCATGCTACTTCACAATCTCATGAGATTGGGCATCGCAAGACTTAATGATAAGTATGAGATGTAAGATCATGCCTATCAGGATTATCATCCCACAAAGGCATAGAGAAAGAAAGATCAACATATGGAAGCTTACTATGAGGCATCAAAAGGAAAATAGTTCACAAACCCCTTGTTCCTACTAGGCTAAAAGGAAGGTGAAGATCCCTTCTCAAGAACTTTCCAATACATAGACTCTCCTCCTCTCCTTGATGAGAAGGCCCTCAATAAATGTCTATAGTCCACTATAGATAATCCTAGTTCTAGGAAGAATGGATCCCATGATCATGGGTCCTCAAAGGAAGCAATTCAGGAAAAAACAATGATAAGTATCATGATAAAAAAAACATGGTGATCATGGAAGGGACTAAAGGCGAGGGAGTAGCATGCATTGCTCTAGTGTTGGCTCTCCTTCCTCTTCACCTTCATCATCCTCATCATCTTTCTCCTTCAAATCTAACCGAAGCCCACCATAGAGAAAGAATGGACAACAAAGGGAACCATAGGCATCATGGCCATCACAAAGGCCATGACTATGATGAGCCTCTACTTGCCACCAAAAATATGCTAAACATTGCAGAGGCTATGAGGATAATAATAAGGCATGTGAAGGACAACTAGATCAAATGGTTGGACATGAATAATATCCCTAAGTTCAAAGGGAAATATAATTCTGATCCATAGAATCATCTATAAGCCTTTCACGATGTATGTACCTTATAGAACATAGAGAACAAGTGGTAGAAATTGATGCTATTCCTTAGGACACTCATCAAGGAAGGTAAAAGCTGGTACTAGTCCTTGGAACTAAAATCAATCCAATGATGGAGTACAATGCTTAAATTGTTCAATGACAAATATCAGATGTACTTCAAAGTGTCTAACTTAAGAAGGTAGATCCAAGGTTGGAAACAAGGCATACATGAGTCCTTAGATGTGGCCATTGGAAGGTATTACCCTCTATTGCACCGATGCTTAGGCCATGACTATTCTCAAAGGGAACTGCTACACCATGTCATAGATGGGATTTGATGAGTGGCGAGGTACCCCTACACTCAACCATACGAANTGCGATATCGCGGCGGTCGCGATATCGCGTACCTGATATCGCAGCACTATGCATGTCGCATCTCATCAGGATTCAAACATAAACAAGAAGAACTCTTGGGATCTATGCCCAAGGGAGGCTTTTAGAACTAATGCTCCATCAAATCCAAAGGCTAATTGAGTAGGTGGCTAAGGAAGAAGGTGACCTGAGAAAAAGGGAAAGTACATATGAGTACAACTAGGATCCTTCCATCCTAAAAAGGTAGGTCTAGCTTTGTGACAATGAGGAGGAGGCACCACTTGATGAAGTAGTGCAACGAAAAACCTTGTGAATACAAAAATTTATTTTTGAAATATTGGCCAAGGTTGATAAAATGTGTGATTCCTTAGACAAGAAATTCAAAATAGCTCTAAGGATTGCTGAGGAGAACAAAGAGTAAGGTAGTAGTGGTGTTGGAAAGAAGCATGACTAGAAGAGTCATATGGAGAAATGGGTTGTTGAACATAGTACCCATATTGATCTGGTTGATAGTTAGGGTATTGTTCCCTTGGTGGTGGAATCCCCCATGATTGTGGATGTTTCCACTATTAGTATTGCTCATGAGGTTGAGGTATCACTCCATAAATAGTAGGCTTGTTGGCGGAACTGCGTATACTTATCTTGAGAATAAGGCAACCTCCTGGCTGCTTGTTGTTTTTCCAAGCAAGGATTCAAAGCATACATCCCAGATTCCTGTAAGTATGACATAAGTGTACAACATCCCTTAGGACATTCATATTGGAAAATGTCACACCCATCATCATCTATTCTAGAATCTGCAACCTCTTCAACTACAACAACTTTTCCCTTACCCTTCTGATGGACATGTTCAACTTTCTTTTTTCTTCTTCTATAATGACCACTATCTTCTTACTCTTTGTTCTTCTCAACAATCCTTAGAGTTGTTTGGAACTTTATTAAGGGGTGGACTAGTCTAAGAATGTCAATGTGAAGTCACTAGAAGTGGTTGATCTTAATTCAAACTAAGGATGGATTTTATTAGGTCATATTAACCACAAAATCCACAAGGGACTTCATGTGACCATGATACAGAACTTTATTCAACACTCTGTTATCCACCTATGCTTTCCATCACTCACATCATTGCCTTTTCTCATTATGTTTCAATGTCTTTGTTTGATACGGTCATAATTCTTTGATGGCTTCTTTGATTATTTGGTCCTTAACTAACCACAACCATTAATCATCCATGGGGTCCATGGTCTTCTTTGTTTGAGAACATGCAAGGGCATTAACAGCATGAGCTTGCTATGGGGAGGATCCACTTACATACTCCTTGGTTAAGTTGGTTAAGTTCCTCATCCCTTCAACATTTTTGCTTTCAAATCTTTCACATTCTATGTTAATTGCATCTAGTTTTACACTCAACTAATATTCTCCAAATTAAATTTTCATTTTGTGCTCATTATAGCCCTCTTCATGCTTTCCATCATGCTCTTGGCTTTCCTAGCTTCCTCTAGACTCTAATTTAGTGATAAAAATTTTCATTTTTACATAGTTTTTTAAATGTCAAAATTTTGGTCTATCACTACATTGATAGGATCCCATTGATGTGATCATGTTAACACAACACAAAAATGCCTATAAATACTACAACACTTAGCCAATTTTTTGTCATTTGCTCTCACACGAAGAAAGAGTTTTTGTTGTTTTTAGAGCCTTGAGACTTCCAGAGCTCATAACTTTTCAACCGCTTGTCAGATTAACCCTATTCTTCATTCCTACAATTACTAAAGGTGATCTTTACATCATGGGGTCCACAAACCTTAGGTTTTTGATGAATTTTTTTTTTTTTGAAATTTTTCTAACTCCCATAAGGTTTAACTAATAAAATATTAATAAAATCACTAATTTGTGAAAGTTAAACCTTTCCAAAAAACCCTAGTAGCCATCTAAATAGAATAATATTAAAATAATCAATATGCCATAATCACAACATAGCTTAAGTGTAGCAAGATTGAATAAGACAGGGTATCTAAGTGTTCTAAGTTGCACATCAAATGCTAATCATTGGTCATGTTGTGATTACAAATGGCACCAAGACCCAAACATGGAGTGGAGGCAGGACCATCCCAACTAAGGAACAAGCAGCCAAGAATTGGAAGGGGCCAACTGTCAGAGCAGCCCTAGGAACAAGCACTAGAAATCCATGCAATAGGACCTCTTCAGGAGGAGCCCAAAGTGGAATATGTTGGATAGATTCCCACCACTGAAATAGAGCAATCACACTAACATGAGGAGTCAAGACCTAGACCAAACCTTGAGATCACTTTGACTAATTCCTACCTAGGGGAAACTCATTCTAAAAAGGTCTAAAGTATAGTCCTCCAAGAGCTAAACTTTGGTCCTTTCTTAGACATGGCTCTAGTGAGGAATGGTACATGGGAGAAACATACCTCCTTTGGAACAATAGGTAGGCTGATGCCATAGTAAAGATCAAGGACATCAATGTGTCTTACTTGGTGGAGGCCATCTCTCAAGCCCTTAGGTTGCCAAATACTAGAACAACCTTAGCTAAAATCTTAATGAAAGTGGACCCAGAGGTGAAAAAGTAGTGGATCCAACAATGATATGGAGTCGACCACAAAGAATACGGTGTGCTCACTAAGGTAGATAGGACATATTTCAAAATTGTGACCCACCACCTCAATCCAATAGTAAGACCAAGTAAAGTTACGGCCTTCTCTACCTGTGTGTGTGTCACTCTAAGTAGTAAATTCCTAGTCAATCTCCCACAAATGAACTACTTAGAAATTGAAAAGCACTTCAAGGAGAACAAGTGTGGGAGAAAGGCACTACACTTTTCATGCCTAATTTGAAAGTTATGAAAATGTGGAGGAATAGCTTGCTATTCTAACAACAACCTTCGTCATGATCCTATTGCCTCTTGGGCAAAAATGATGAAGGACAAGGTGCTGCCCAAAGTGCAAAAAGAAGAGTAGCCATCACTACCTGTCACAACTTAAGAAACAATGCCAAAGGCTTGCTCTATCATTGAACGGATTCAAAAGCTCCATGAGCAACTTCTACAACAGCAACAACCTAAACTGAGTGGTGGTGAACCCTCCATCTATCGACTAGCATTGAGCCATCTAAACGAAGTCACATACAGAATCAACTAGTTGGAAGAGATGATGCCACTATTTTCTATCCAAAGAATGCAAGCACCTACAAGGTCAAATCCTAGTGCCTAGGAAGTAATAGTGTCTCTTCCAGAACAACAAAAATTCCTAGAGATCTCTGGGAATGCTACTACTTTTTCAATGTGCTTGGAGGAGGGTGAAAGGACAATTGTCTTGATGATGAAGCACCAAGGGCAAGAAAAATTGGCTGAGATGGTGGTTGATTCAGTTGGTGAAGCATTGAACACTCCTATGGCCACCATACCTGATGTTGTTGCACTTTAGGACATGCAGACATCCACAAGGCACAAGTGGGAGACCTAGCATAGCCTAGCACAAGGAGGTGTTAGATTGATTGGTTAAAATTAGGCAACTACTTCTAGAGGTCTTTGATCTTCCAAATAACATCACTGTAACCAAGTCGCTATTCTTGGAAGCTATAGGCAAGTTCATCATCACCAATGCCCAACTTGAAGCAGCCACATTTGAAAATTGATAATTAGCTACTGAAGTTGTAGAATTGAGAGCCCACTTAGCTAATCTAACTATTCTTAGATAGGTCATAACTAGAGATGAAGCTTTTCTACAACTTCAAGAAAAACTCAAAGCAGCTAAGAAGGCTAAGGAGATTGTGGTCTTTGAGGCATCCATCATAAAACCCATGGCTTACAACACTGAAAAGGACCTCTCAAAGACCCGTAAGAAGAATGTTGTTCTGACTAAGAACAACTATTACCTACACAATGTTGAAACTCATAAGGATCAAATGGTTGAATATCTAAGACAATAGCAGGAGTAATTGCCAAGGGAACTATGGATTTTAGGAGGTTGGTTATAGAAAATAGATATTTTTTGATGAAGGAGGTCCGAGAACTTCACTAGAAATTAGCCATTGAGATTGCCACCTAGAAAAATGAGGCCCTAAAGTTTCAAAGAGTGAAAAATCACTATAAGGACTAGGTTGGCCTTCTCAAAGAGGTAGTGAAAAGGAGATCTAGCTAGCAAAGGCAAAGGTAAATGAAGTACTTTAGCAACTCTAGTAAGGAAGTGACATGTCATAGTCCATCTTTGATGGACTGAATGTGTACAACAAAGTAGAAATCCACCTCAAGGAGTTGCAAAACAAGGAGATGACAGAGTACATGGAGTTAACCAACCTTTGTTATGTGAACTTGACAATGTTGACTGTTGAAAGGTTGAGGTTAGAACTGGAAAAGCAAGTGACCAACTCATACCTTTTGTATGAGGCCAAGTTTAAGCGCCATAAGGACATAAAGAAAAAGCTATAAATAACCAATGCTAAACTTGAAGTTCTCAAAGTGTGATTCATAAATCAATGATCAATGGCTAAGAACCTAGCTAGAAGAATAAATGACTACCATGAGCTATGGAATGCTGTCAGAGCATTTGACATCGAATGCAAAGAATTCACTCCCTAGTTTGTCAATGTTAAGGAGTTGTTCCCTACCATGCCTTGCCTATGGAATCTTCTTGTACCGACCCACATTGGTGATGTTGCATGGACCACGTACAATCCCTAGAGTAAGAAGGAGAATGTGACAACATTGTTGGATGTGTTTCATCTTCCATTAGCAGTCATAGTTGCAATAGGATAGCCATAATTTCCATAGCCTCAACCTCAATTGCCACATGCACTAGAGGTAGGGGAAGGTCCTTTGGCACCTTAGGAGCCTTCACCACTTGGGACCATTTGATTTTCTTCCTTTCTTTAGCTATTAGAGGGGTTTTAGCTATCAAATTTTGTAACAATGTTCAATTTTTTTTCATGAATACCTATTTTTGTAAAAGTTGTAAATCCATACACTTGGGCACTTAGCATCACTCTAAGTTAGTTAGTAAGTCAATGATTCCATACCTTTCCAAATTTTGTAAGAACCTATTCCTCCTTTTGTTCACTCAAGCACAATTTTTTAGTCAATTGTGGGAGTATGATGAATCATTTTTGTTGGGGAGCATTGATGGGCATGCATTGATGTGACCCCATCAACACAAACACATCAACATGTACCTGTTGATGCGTATGCATTGACGTGTACCCGTCAATGCATGGAAAGATGCGTCGATGCATACGTGTCGATGGAGTGTCTAGTCTTGCCTATATAAATGTTTGCACCTACCACACTTATGGCATCATTCATTTAGTAGCTTAATGAAGTTCTTGCAGTTTGCTTTTCCAACTGTTAGAATATTTTCTAATGCCCGTAGTAGAATTTAAGAAGTGTATAGATCCTTATTTGAATAATAATGTACCTAGACACCTTAGTGTAATGGTAATAAAGATGAGCTTCTTGATAAACCTTGTACCATTTGGAATTATATTAATGTTTACTTTAATGCGCTTTACTATTATTCAAGTTACTTTAATAAATTTAGTTAATTAAATAATATTAATTAATACACAGGTACGAACACCTTGAACATAACATTAACACTTGGTAATCCTAGTAATGACTAGCACTTGATAACCTAGCAACATTATAATGCATTCATGATGTGTATGATAGGTGGGACTAGATGCTTATGTTAGGAATTAGTTTAAGGCACTAGATAGTTGTTAGATTAATTAGCACTTATTCACTTTATTTTCATACTTAGGATAAATAAAAAATATAAAAATTAAACAAATCATGTGCCTTGGTTACACTTAACCATACCATTATACCTCCACAAGTGGAATTGAAAAGACAAGGATCACGTCCTTAAGTTCACTACCTAGATAATGTGCACTCAAAGAGCTAAGTTTGTAGAATTTGATCATATCGCTTAGTGAATGCTAGTGATTCGTATGGTTGCACATAGGGACTACTTACTACTCATCAAGGATAATGGTTCGTAATTAAGGAGAAAACTACTATGACCAAAAGGTCCCAAAATAAAAAATTATAAAAGGAACTCATCTAAAAAATAAAAGATTGTTCATTATGAAATTATTTTATTGAGACTATTACCTATTATGAAACCCTGTAAAATATTTATAAATGATATTAAATTAACTTTAACATGATGTCTATGTTCTCCTTTATTAGAATCTATCGATGAGTATGATGAAGAGAATTGAGGACTTGGAAAATGATGTTGGCTATTTTTCCTTCTATGAACTTTTGATTCTTCTTTTTTAGATTTGTTGGATTTCCTTAGCCTTAGATCCCTTCTTACTTTGGGGTTTTCCTCATCCCTTCTAAGAGTTTCTAGTAAGTCAAAGCATACTTCTATTATACAAAATCTTCATCATATAGAATAGGTGGATGTGAATGAGATTAGTGATAGTATGAATTTTTGGCTTGATACTATATATCTTCCTTTTTGAAGATTATGATTACCTAAGATGCTTGTTGATGAGTGGCAAGGTACCCCTACACTCAACCATACGAAACGAGCGTAGCATGTGCAATCCAATAGAACTCCACAGACTAAATGCCTAAACGCCCCATGGAACACTTGGGGTTAATCATTCGTTGTCTTCCCAGACTTACTTGTTGTTGTCACAGTGTATGGTTAAGTAAGTCCGAGGTATATGATTTTTATGGTCTTTTATGGTTTTTCTCCTATGCTATGAGGTGAAGGGTTGAGAAACTAACTAACTCTAACTAAAGACTAAGTCTAAATCAACTAGCATCAGCATCCGTTACCACTTACCGTACACACCCTGAACTATGCAACTGTGGCTACCAAACGCTAATCGTTACTGGGATCACCACACGTAACGCACATGCTCGAAGTGGTCGTACTGAGGCACCTAACTAGCCTAAGCGTAATGAGCAGCCGAATCCTTGACTAGTCGTACACACTTGTAGATGCTCATAATCAAGTCGTACTCATTCTGTGCTCTAGGAGACAAGGGTGCAAGAATCTAATCGTAATGAGTAGCCGATTTCTTAGTTAGCCGTACACATTCGTCAATGCTCGTAACCAAGTCGTACTCATGCCACGTTACTAGGAAAATAATAAATAACATGTAAGAAAACCTATTCCATGTACTGCAAGGTTTATCCACAAAGCTTGTCTTTATTGTCGTACACAACTTACGTTCAAGTACAAAGCTGCTCGAATAAAGATCCGTTTACTTAGGGACTCCTACTACGAGCACATGGAAAATATTCTATGTCTGGAGTGATCAAACTTCCAGAGTTTCCCTACTTTAAGCCTAGGATAAGAAATGAGGGGAGTGCCACCTCTTATTTATAGATTTGACGGCAGACCGCAATATCGTGTCTCATCATACCCCCATGACTGAATGAAAACTCATCCTTGAGTTCCTTACAATAATATCATGTAGGTATGGAATTATTGAGGGGAATGGAACTAATGGGATGACATGTGAACGGATCATTATTATAAGACTTGACAAAACTGGTGTTCATGACAACAAGGGTGAACACCTTATTACAATGACATCAGGCCTTTGTTGGCAGTTGAGAAAGAGAGAGAGAGAAAGAAGTATTACTGCTACCAACGCCAAGATTGCACCTTCGTTGTCCATCCGTAAGTGCATCATCGATCTTGCTCCTTGCATAGCTGCTTCAACGCTGCTCCATTCCAAGTGTTTTCTCTAGATCCAATCCATGATTATATGATTGCCATCTGCCCACACAACACAATTGTATATTAGCAAGGGTAATTGAATCATCATGTAATTGATACCTTACTTCAGTGTAAACTCATTGGCTAGGTTGTGGTATGGTTGATATGGATCTAGGAATATGTTACTGATGACTATCGAAGGTGTCAGGGTTAGGAAGAAAATCAAAAATTTTAGGGCTAGGAGAGAATCGAAAAAATCAGGCCCCGTACCTCCATGACTAATCGCGAACCTCCAGTAGTGTTAGAATGGAGAAAGAAAAGAAGTAAGAAAGAGAGATAAAAAGAGGACAACGATAACATTGATGAAATGGATGTCAAGATGGCAATGAACAAAATAGAATTAGTTGCGAAATGTTAAGGCAAAGAATCTAACTAAGGCTCCAAATAGGAATGTCAGTGGGTCCTCCCCGAAGCAGGCTCATGCCGTTAATGCCCTGACAAACCCACATTCCAAGAGTCTGTAGGCTCTGGGAATGTCCTTTGGAACAAGAGTTAAAGTCTTAGCCGTAAGAATTTACCAAAAAGAAAACAATGCATCAACCAAAATATATACACTAATGATACAACCGGTAATGAGGTGAACAATGGAGAGAAGGATGGAGAGAAGAGAAATGAAATGGAATCCCAAGAACAAGGTGGTATACAGCCCCTTGTGTGTTTGATGATTAATGTGACTTTACAAATCTCATTCCAACTCCGTCCTCAAACCAACCACATCCAGTGACTTCGCATCAACGCATTTGGTTAAACCATCCACTTGGACAACAAGAATGCACTTCTCCAAGATCCACCACCATTCCAATGAAACAAAGGAGAGAATGGGAAGTGAGAAGGGCCTCAGTTAGATGGAACACTTTTGGTTCCATACCAGTGCTTGTAGCCTAAGTTTATTCATCTAAGGGGTGTGCTTTGAATTCTCACTTGGTTGTTTTTTTTTTTTTGTGTTTTGTGTTTTTATGCGTGAGAACCACACCATGCAAAGACTTATTATTTTTATTGTCTCAGCTTCTGATAACTGGGAAACATCGAAACGGCAAGAAAACTCAAGAAGAAACATTCAAGCACCCAAGAGAATGACCAACACAAAAGCATCAAGTTCCCTTGAAGTCACACCCTTTTCAATCCTTGAGTCCTTCCTTAGTTTGAGAAATGCCCAGTCACCGATTTGTTTAAGTTCTTATTA
>MNCI01015454.1:40769-56589 GCA_015680685.1 Gnetum montanum
TGTGTACCTTGCTTCCAGCCTTGGATCTACTTACACAAATTGGACACTCTGGAGTACGTTTGATACTTTTCGTTGAACAGTTCTACCATCATACTCCACCTCTTGATGGTTTCTGATTTTAAGGACTGGTACCAGCTCTCTGCTTCTTTGGTGAGTGTCATTGGGAACAACTTAAGTTTTTGCCACTCATTTTCTATATTCTGCAAGGCACAGGCATCGTGGAATGCCTGTAAATGATTTTTTGGATCAGCATTGTATCCCCCTTCAAACCGTGGGATATTATTCATGTCTAAATGCTTGATTCGGCTATCCTTTAAATGCCTTGTGGGAATCCTAACTACCTCCGTAATGTCAAGCATACTTCGGGTTGCGAGTAGGGGCTCATCATGATCGTCTCTTTCATGACGCCTATGATGTCTGCGTTGTTCCCTACTCTCCCTACGTCCTTGCCCTTATCCTTTCTCTCGACTTTCACGCCGAGGTCTTTCATCCTTCTTACTTTTATCCTCACCTTTATGTTCATGGTGGCTGCGCCCAGATGTGGAAGGAAAAGATGAGTGATGTGAAGAAGGGGAAGAAGAAGAGGAATCATTGCCATGACAATGTTTCTTGCCTTCTCTTCGGTTGCTACGACCCCGATCGTGGTGACGATCAAAGTGCTCATCCTTAGCATGAGTAGTTGTTTCCTCTGTGAACAGTTGGTGTTCACGGGCATCAGAACCAGGGATATGTATCGTTGATCGTAGGTTCTGATACTCAACCTCCTCACCATCATTAGGAGGGGGAACATCTTTTACTAAAGAACCCGTGATAAAGGGTTCCTCATCTCCCATTTCACTAAGGACATGCGGGGCCTTGCCCTTCGACAATGTGTGTTGGCTCTCCTGCCTTAAGTCTCTCATACATTGGGCATCTATGGGATAATAATCTCTCATGTCAAAATCCTCCGCAATGTATTCAGCACATAGCTCGGTCATGCCTATCTGTGCCAAGGCACGGAAAAGCATGTGAGAGATTGATCGATCTAGGGATAACACAATGTTACCTTGCAAATCTCTCCACCCCAGCTGTTCATCCTGATGGAGAATGAAAGTAAAATTAGGAATATACTCATTGGGATGAGTATATGTCATCTTGTATTGTTTAGGACTTGGCTAATTTTGGTTATGTGTTTTATCTTGCCAATTGTCTCATGTGTGGTCCTTAGGTGGTGAGTTGCTCTTATGAGAAGAAGGCATTTTTATNCCGACAACGGCACCAATGATGAGTGGCAAGGTACCCCTACACTCAACCATACAAAACGAGCATAGCACACGTGATCCGGTTGAACTCCGCAGACTAAATGCCTAAACACCCCATGGAACACTTGGGGTTAATCATTCTTTGTCTTCCCATACTTACTTGTTTTTTTCATGGTGTATGGTTAAGTAAGTCCGAGGTTTATGATTTTTATGGTCTTTTATGGTTTTTCTCCTATGCTATGAGGTGAAGGGTTGAGAAACTAACTAACTCTAACTAAGGACTAAGTCTAAATTAACTAGCGTCAGCATGCGTTCCCACTTACTGTACACACCCTAAACTATGCAACTGTGGCTACCAAACGCTAATCGTTACTGGGATCACCACACGTAACGCATGTGCTCGAAGTGGTCGTACTGAGGCACCTAACTAGCCTAAGCGTAATGAGCAGCCAATTCCTTGACTAGCCGTACACACCCGTAGATGCTCGTAATCAAGTCGTACTCATTCCGCGCTCTAGGAGACAAGGGTAGAGAATCTAATCACGATGAGTAGCCGATTCCTTGGTTAGCCGTACACATTCGTCAATGCTCGTAACCAAGCCGTACTCATGCCGCGTTACTAGGAAAATAATAAATAACATGTAAGAAAACCTATTCCATGTACTGCAAGGTTTATCCACAAAGCTTGTCTTTATTGCCGTACACAACTTGCATTTAGGTACACAGCTGCTTGAATAAAGATCTGTTCACTTGGGAACTCCTACTACGGGCACATGGAAAATATTCTATCTCTGAAGTGATCAAATTGCCAGAGTTTCCCTAATTCAAGCCTAGGATGAGAAATGAGGGGAGTGCTGCCTTTTATTTATAGATTTGGCGAAGGACCGCGATATCGCGACGGCTGCGATATCACGTATGCAATATCGTGGCCCATGCGATATCGCGTCTCATCACTTGTTTGCCTTTTTCCTATTTATATCTTACATTTATAATAACATCTCTCCTAATCTAGGCTTTTGTTGTCTTGTAGGATCTAGCCATATTCTTCATGACTTGATAACCTTCATGTGTATAACTAAGACCTTATCTAAGAAGTGTTGCTTAAAGTATAGATGGAGCTAAATGCTCTATTGGCAATACAATGTTACCCCATAAGTCTCTCCATCTAAACTATTCATCTTGATGAAAAATAGAAGTGAATCTAGGATAATATGAATATGCATAAACATGTTAAATCCTTGTTCGCATTGGTTCATTTCATTTTTCTTTAGTGCAAATCCTTTCATTGCTTGATTGATGTCATCACTAACTAACCAAAGGAATTTTGAAACTAGTACAATAGATCCAAGATTCTCTAACTAAAAATTTCAGTATTTATTCTCCTCTAAGCTAGGTATAGTTTACAAACTGACATAAATAAATAAATAAATTATAAACTAGGAATATTATAACGAAATTTTTACTAAGTAAAAAAATCCATACAAGATGAGTAATTTGTAGAAAATGCACCGGGTAAAACAAACTGTAAATCAAAATTTCATGTAATGAAGCTCTTAAATGTGAATGGAAACCCATAAATAACGGTAACACAATATTGAAATTCCTTTTGCTTTTGTCTGTTGATGAAACATGAAACATGTCATTCTGCAGGACAAAAAGACTTGCATAGTAAAGGACCAAAGATGCAAAACAGGGGGAAAAAATAATTCTTAATCTTGGAGCTCTTTTTCAGGTGTGCATGTATCCTCTTTATCCAAAAGAGAGAGGTTACTTAAAACCTTGCAGGGAAATGGGGTCAACCCAACTATTATTATTAATGAAATTTTTACCAATCCCGAAATCTACTGGACTAAATGAAATGTAGGGAAGAATAATCAGTACAAGGTCGATAACTAGTAGCAAATAAACCTGGATGAGCACCACAATGATCAAAAGAAACTATAAATCAAATTTAACTTCGTCATCAAGGTTGTCGAAACTTTTAAATATGAATGGACACAAATGAATAATGATGGTTCATAATTGAAGTTACTCTTTCTTTTCTTTGTTGATAAAACCTAAAGTTTGTCATTCTGTAGTACAAAAAGATCTTGATAATGAAGGTCCAAAAGCTTCAGGCAGAGAAAACAACCGTTCAAATCTTCTAGCTCGTCAGAACTCTTTTGAGATGTCCACAAATCTTTTTTTATCTACAATAAAAATAGGTAGTTCAAGTATTCCAGGAAATGATAGTGAACTTAAGTATTGAAGGATAGTTGTCGTAACCAAAACCGAGACAATACTCCTTCAAAGCCTTCGGAAACTGAACCCATAACATGCAATTTGCAAAGCCAGACTTCGCACATGCACCTAGCAAGAATGCCCTGTATTTTAGTGGAACATTATTGAAAGTATTTAATGCCAGGAAAGTCTATCTTAAAAGAATAAGCAGTAGCCGATAATAATAATGGGTGTATAGTATATAACTCTGGTTTCTGTTCTGGTAAATTGAAATCCAGATTCACTTTTAGTTTTCAACCACCTGCAGTTAGGACATTATTGAACCTCAGTCAGATTTTGCTGGTAGTTACCGTGTTTTGTTATCAAACTATCATGATGTACTTGAATTTGCTGAAAAAACTGGACATTAATTTCATATACCAAAATTTTTGAACTTCCCAGCGAGGGATCAGGAGGGTTAAGATGAACAAGGTGAATGAACGTTTGAGCCTGGATTATACATTTTCAGTAAATTTATCTGTCGTCCCCAGAGACGTTTGGGTTACCACAAACATTTCTTATACATATAATATCAATGCAAAATAGAATGCGGGAACAAATCATATTGCAGTACAACTATCTCAACCTGTCCCTTCTAATTCATTCCTAGAGAGCAGAATTGTACAATGGCGTTTGTTATACAGCTTAACTAAATATTACAAAGTTACACCAATTCCTGAAGAATGATATTCATATACCGATTAAGCACTGTAAATCACAGGAATAAATTAATAGTTCCCTTTCACAGACGTTAACTGGAAATTCACTTTTAGATAAGACCTGGCTTCAACTCATCCACAGCTCTCCCAGGAGATTTGCCTTGGTAGGATGAGTAATGAGCCCAAAGTAGGATGAGTAATGAGACTTTGGGCGATGATTTTCTTTATATATATATATATATATGAAAACAAACAGAAATGAGAATTTTGAAATGTATCAAAGGTTCATTAAGCATTCAGTTTTAGAAGCTGCAAACACCATTAAGCAAAGGAATATTAACAAGAACATCTCTAGCTATCCATTCCCTCCTATGACTTACACAGCACAAAGAGTTTAAAGCAAAATGATTGAAACTACGACCTAAAATATTAGAAAGATAAAATATTGACATCAAATATATTTAAAAGGACAAACAAAAGAACCAAAATGATTTTTCTTATATCAAAGGAATATTAGAAATTAACATGAATAGCTATTCATTCCCTCTTATAACTCTTACACAGCACTAAGAATTTAAAGAAAAATGATTGAAACTCTGAACTAATATATTGACATTAAACATATCAAAAAAATAAAAAACCAAAATCATTTTTTGTATTTAGGTAGGCCTGGAGATTTTTGATACCCTCATAAGCTCGGAGGCAAATGATGACAATACACAGCCGAATTTTGATACCCTGATAAGCTCACAACAAGAATTTATGAAGGGTACGTTACATTATACGTTACATCATATAAATTATGGCAAGAGCTTCTTAATCAGTTGGACAACCTATTCATCAGAATAATGAAAAACCTATTCATTAGAATAATGGAAAATATTATTTGGTAAGTAAACTACTCAAATATATTTTGGTAACCTGACAGACAAGGGAAAAACAAATATGGAAGTTCATTTGTTTCTTACCACGATTATCTATGAAGATATAATATCCATTGAATGCTTCTTACCCATGTGGTTCATGCAAGACTAGTAGCGTAAGGAAAAAGACTACACTTTGAAAAAAGCCAGTTCTGATTTTTGGGCGCTGATTTTTTGAATTCGCTTATTTACCGTGCGACTCCCCCATATTTTAGATTGCTTGGCTGGATCAGAGCAAAGCCGGAAACAACCCGTTGTACGCTGGTTCCGTGCTGCACGCCCTGGTTAAGCGTTTCCGTGAAGCAAGAAAACTTTTGATATAATTATTTGTTTGGATCACTAGGAAATCAGCTGGATATGACCATCCACTGACAGTGGTAACAATGTCCTCAACCTGTCCCAAAGGAACAGTGATGGATTGGTCAGCCAGCTCTAAGCAAACATTGCTCTTCTTGAGTGGAGGCAGGTTCTAGGTTTTATACAGTTCTTGTAAGATTAAGTTGACTCCGGAACCTGAGTCAAGGAGAGCCTTATGGGGTTCATTCCCAGCGACTTGGAGGTAAACTAAGGGGACTCTCGGATCCATTAATTTCTTTGGAAGGTGGCCGACCTTGATCCAGTCGGTTACGGTATGTGTTAACATAACTGTATGCATTAGACGCGATTTCTCTGTCGAAGGGTTTCCCAAAACCTTATTTGGTATGGGGGTGTTAGGATGCTCAACCGCTTGTGAAAGTGAAGGCTTAGTTGGATTTTTGATCCTAAGGAAGGGTCTTTTGGGTGTATGATTGTTAGAACCAACTGATATTGATGGTTTGGGAGCCTTTGTCGTGTTGGGCTATCGCGGTTGAGTGGGGTTTACTTTAGGCTTTGTTGGAGCGGTTGGCAGCGAGGCTACTGCCTATAGTGTCACCTGGGGAAATCGGTTGCTACCCATAATAACCATCAGGATTAGGCTGCTGATAAGGGTACTGTTGTGTCAACGGTGGCATCCCCCATGACTGTGGGTGTTTCCATTGCTGATGTTGTTCGATGGGTTGTGGTGGAGTTCCACTTGGATAATACGTTAGTGGTTGGTGGAACTGCCTTGGGTTACCTTGTGGATAAGGTAACCTTCGGTGTGTTTGCCGTTGGTTGAGTCTTGGATTAAGCGCATACACCCCAGACTCCTGTAGATGTGAGATGATGGGGCAACATCCCTTAGGATGGTCATAATGGCAGATCTCACATCCACCGTCATCGTCTGAATCAGAATCCTCAGCCACATCGGAGTTAGTGATTTTTCCCTTACCCTTGTTATGTGCAGGGCCTAAATCTCTCCACTTTTTCTTACCTTTGTCACTACTTTGTTCTACCTTAGACTCTTCTACAATTTTCAAGACTGTTTCAATTCTTGAGTCTAAGGAATCCCACATTTGGTCTACTTTGGCCGATACCTCGGTTGTTAACTTTTGGATCGGCAAAGTTTTCCGATTCACCAACTCTTCGATTGGTGACTCATCCTCTTCATCACAAAATTTCACTCCCTTCTTTTGAAGGGAGGGATCACGGTTGTACTCTTCCGCACTTTCCCTTTTGCGTAGCTCACCTTCTTCATTTGCTACTTGCTCCAACAAGCTACGTACTTCATGGGCTCTAAGTTGTGAGAGTCTCCCTTGGGCATAAGTCCCAAGGGTTCTTCTAGTTTCATTCCTTAGCCCATCCACGATGTGGCGAAGTTGATCCCGCTGAGCGTACCCATGGCCCGGGCAACGATGTAACAATGTGTAATAGCGGGCCATGGCAGCATCCAAGGGTTCATGTGTACCTTGCTTCCAGCCTTGGATCTGCTTACGCAAATTGGACACTCTGGAGTACGTTTGATACTTTTCGTTGAACAGTTCTAGCATCATACTCCACCTCCTGATGGTTTCCGGTTCTAAGGACCGGTACCAGCTCTCTGCTTCTTTGGTGAGTGTCCTTGGGAACAACTTAAGTTTTTGCCACTCATTTTCTATATTCTGCAAGGCACAGGCATCGTGGAATGCCTGTAAATGATTTTGCGGATCAGCATTGTATCCCCCTTCAAACCGTGGGATGTTGTTCATGTCTAATCGTTTGATCCGGCTATCCTTTAAATGCCTTGTGGGAATCCTAACTGCCTCCGTTATGTCAAGCATACTTCGGGTTTCGAGTAGGGGCTCATCATGATCGTCTCTTTCATGACACCTGTGATGTCTGCGTTGTTCCCTACTCTCCCTATGTCCTTGCCCTTGTCCTCTCTCTCGACTTTCACGTCGAGGTATTTCATCCTTCTTACTTTTATCCTCACCTTTATGTTCATGGTGGCTACACCCAAATGTGGAAGGAGAGGATGAGTGATGTGAAGAAGGGGAAGAAAAAGGGGAACCATCACCATGACGATGTTTCTTACCTTCTCTTCGGTTGCTACGGCCCCGATTGTGGTGACAATCAAAGTGCTCATCCTTTGCAAGAGTAGTTGTTCCCTCTGTGAACAGTTGGTGTTCACAAGCATCAGAACCAGGGATATGTATCGTTGATCGTAGATTCTGATACTCAACCTCCTCACCATCGTTAGGAGGGGGAACATCTTTTGCTAAAGAACCTGTGATAAAGGGTTCCTCATCTTCCATTTCACTAAGGACATGCGGGGCCTAGCCCTTCGACAATGTGTGTTGGCTCTCCTGCCTTAAGTCTCTCATACATTGGGCATCTGTGGGATAATAATCCCTCATGTCAAAATCCTCCGCAACGTATTCAACATATAGCTCAATCATCCCTATCTGTGCCAAGGCATGGAAAAGCATGTGAGAGATTGATCAATCTGGGGGTAACACAATGTTACCTTGCAAATTTCTCCAATGCAGCTGTTCGTCCTGATGGAGAATAAAACTAAAATTAGGAATATACTCATCAGGATGAGTATATGTCATCTTGTATTGTTTAGGACTTGGCTGATTTTGGTTATGTGTTTTATCTTGCTGATTGTCTCATGTGTGGTCCTTAGGTGGTGAGTTGCTCTTATGAGAAGAAGGCATTTTTATTGGTGTGCTAATTTTACCGTTATATAATTTGTTTTTCTTTTAATTAACCCGAAGGTTCGTTAAGCCTCACAACGATGTGAGTGATATCCCTTATGTTCTATTCGGCGCACAAACACTTAGTCCCCAGCAACGACGCCAATGATGAGTGGCGAGCTACCCCTACACTCAACCATACGAAACGAGCGTAGCACGCGCGATCCAATCAAACTCTGCAAACTAAATGCCTAAATGCCCCATGAAAAACTTGGGGTTAATCATTCGTTGTCTTCCCAGACTTACTTGTTGTTGTCACAGTGTATGGTTAAGTAAGTCCAAGGTATATGATTTTTATGATCTTTTATGGTTTTTCTCCTATGCTATGAGGTGAAGGGTTGAGAAACTAACTAACTCTAACTAAGGACTAAGTCTAAATTAACTAGCGTCAGCATCCGTTCCCACTTACCGTACACACCCTAAACTATGCAACTGTGGCTACCAAACGCTAATAGTTATTGGGATCACCGCATGTAATGCACGTGCTCGAAGTGGTCGTACTGAGGCACCTAACTAGCCTAAGCGTAATGAGCAGCCGATTCCTTGACTAGCCGTACACACCCGTAGATGCTCATAATCAAGTCGTACTCATTCCGTGCTCTAGGAGACAAGGGTGAGAGAATCTAATCATGATGAGTAGCCAATTCCTNTGCTGCATGAGTACGACTTGGTTACGAGCATTGACGAATGTGTACGGCTAACCAAGGAATTGGCTACTCATCNTTTATCCACAAAGCTCGTCTTTATTGCCGTACACAACTTGCGTTCAGGTACAAAGCTGCTTGAAGAAAGATCCGTTCACTTGGGGACTCCAACTATGGGCACATGGAAAATATTCTATCTCTGGAGTGATCAAATTGCCAGAGTTTCCCTACTTTAAGCCTAGGATGAGAAATGAGAGAAGTGCCGCCTCTTATTTATAGATTTGGCGGCGGACCGCGATATCGTGTACGTGATATAGCAGGGGACAACGCGATATCGCGACTACCGTGATATCGCGTACGCAATATCATGGCCCATGCGATATCGCGTCTCATCACTTGTTTGCCTTTTTCCTATTTATATCTTACATTCATAATAACATCTCTCCTAATCTAGGCTTTTGTTGTCTCGTAGGATCTAGCCATATTCTTCGTGACTTGATAACCTTCATGTGTATAACTAAGACCTTATCTAAGAAGTGTTGCTTAAAGTATAGATGGAGCTAAATGCTCTATTGGCAATACAATGTTACCCCATAAGTCTCTCCATCTAAACTATTCATCTTGATGAAAAATAGAAGTGAAGTTAGGATAATATGAATATGCATAAACATGTTAAATCCTTGTTCGCATTGGTTCATTCCATTTTTCTTTAGTGAAAATCCTTTCATTGCTTGATTGATGTCATCACTAGGTGGAGAATATAGTTTATGTGTTTAGAAATTGCTCAACTGCATATTTAGAAATTGGTATATGTTTGAAAGACAAATCTTTTAAAGTGTTAATACAATGAACTCTTAATAAAATCAACTATATAGTATAGATTGATACCATTCTTGGTAATAGTCCTAATGATGAGTAGCAAGAGTTCCTAATACTTATACAAGAAACTAGATCATAATCCATGGATGGGACAATATTATATACTAGCTTATTGATATTGAGTCTATGGTTATTTTCCTCCTACTAGAGTTGGCAAAACTTGAATCATGTTGTTTAACTCTTAGTAAGGTATATGATTGATTAATGTTGAATGGCTCTTAATGTGGTAAAGTGAAATATGGTAAAATGAATATAAGCTCTATGAACTAAGAATAATGAAAATAGAATACTAAACTAGCCTATAATGATAAGTATCCATTCCTAGCTCACCAAAAATTAGATTACCATATGATTATATTTGTGCACTCAATATCAATTATAGTTTTTCAACTAGTATATAACAAACATCGTAAATGTAAATGATAAGAAAAATGCAAATGACATTATAAAAGTAAATGACAATGGAAATGTAAATCTAGTCTAAGTGAGATGTTGTAATGATGAAGAACAATCTTAATCTTTATTTTTGAATATGATGTCTAGGTACAATCCATTTAAATAAAGGTGTCATACAACTATTAATCACCACACTATGGCCACTCACAACTATTGCTAACTTGAAGAAAATAAACTCACAAAGTTTGATCACTAAGTTAACTAAAAGGTAGGTTGGGCATGGTATTGGGCTTGTATTTATAGGCATGCCCACAACTCCCTACATCACATCTGTGACATCATATAACAAGCTACAATATCATGCCTAATATGGAAGATTCTAATTTATCAACCTCAAGAATTTTTTTTATAATATTTACTCCTAAGATATATAGTTAAATTAGAACTTTATAACTTTGTATTACCCACTAGAATAAAACCCATAACTTAGAGTTACCAAATCAAGTGTCTTACCACTAGGCTAATATCTTATTGTTGATAGGATAAAAAAGGAACTACAATTTCATAGTAAATTATTTAGCTATATGTACATTATTGAGCTAGTGAAAGATGCCTCAAGTGGTTAGCTCATTATTTTTCTTAGGCAAAAGATCGGCTATTTGAGTCACACTTATGACATTATTTTATTTCTCTATTTTTTTTAATACTATATCATGTTGGCTCTATGGGTGTACCTATAGTCAAACTATTTTGAGTAATGACAATAATGAGTTGCAAGCCTAACTTTAAGACTCTTCATTTGGAGACTCCAAGTTATAGGTTTGATCTATTGGCTACAATCCTAGGGTTAAAAAAAGAATGAGCATGCATAAAAGCATAGGGTAGCACAATAGATAGTAGGCATTGGCTACTTAAGCTATCCAAGGATGCATAGTTACCTTTAGCTATTAAAATTTCTCATAAGTCAATGTATACTATCCTACTAAGGACTTAAGCTACTAGGCTTTCCTATGTGTCAACTTTTAAGTGTTTTTGAATATCTTTAGCCTTTGCATAAGTTTGTCGTTGGGAATTCTATCAAAATAGCTCGCCACATTAATTGAGTAGTCTAGAGAAACTATAATGTGTACAACTCAACACTCGACATCATTAATAGATACTTGATGACACCTAGTCATAGTAGCAATTGTAAGTTATAAAGTTCTAACTTGTCTATATATCTTGAGGGTAAGTACTTTCAAAAAATGTTGGCTACTAACACAACCTTCCCATCTTTCCCTCCCCCTCTCCTTCCAAAAAAAATATTTAATTAAATATTAGCTCTTAGTTTCTTTTGTATGCTAAGTAACATAGAAAAGGTTTTTCTAGAATATCTTGAAATACTTGCACTAGTAGTAATAAAGATGGACTTGGCCTCATTAATTATTATAATTAAAGTATTTCTCTTGCAAAAAAATGGACTACAAAGTGCATTAATGGAGATGATGTTTGGATGGTCCTTTTAAGAAACAAACTTATGTAAGGTAAACCTAAAAATGATAATAGTTGGTCTTCTAATGACTTTCTTCACTACCTTCTTTTTCTTTAAGCCATTTCTATTTCTAATTCTTCTATTTATAAAGAAATCAAGAAGACATGGTGTAAGCTTAGTAAATACTAGAATTACAATCTTATTATTCTCTTAGAAGATATGCTTAAGAAAATTAGTACATGGTGGTTGCCTTTAAATGAAAGAGCTTGAGCTAATAATTCATCTAGATTATGTACCACTTGGAGTAATTTTGGTAGCACTCTAGTTTCTTGTCTATGTATGCAGAATAGATGGATTACATAGAATGAAGCTTCTAGCCTTTATGGTTTGAATAGAAAGAAGAAAAATAATTTTGAAAATTTAATTACTAAATTTTGTTAATTTTTTTTAAAATTAACAACAATTTGCATTAGGATATTTCTAATATTTTTTGGAAAGATGGTAGATTTGTTTTCCCTTTGAATTCGAAAGTTGCTTGCAAGATTATTAGATAGAATGATTGCATTAATAACAAATTTAATAAGGTCTAGAAAATACAACTATTATTGCACTTTTAGAGGATGAAAATGGAATATATTTGGAGAGTTACTATATTTTCTAAAACTTGTATTTTTTATGGTGGCTTATTCCTCAAGGCCTTCTATCGACACTCATCTTAAACACATGGGAAATGTTTTTCCTGAATGTCCTCTTTATAGAATTGAAGACTCATTTTCTCATGGTTTTTTTTTTTTTTTTTTTGAGTGTCTTTTTACTCAACGTACTTAGAAATGAACATCTAGAATTTGTAACAACTTTCAACCAAACATCAATGAATTCATTCTTGATTATCAACCTAATTTCTCTACTCTACTTCCTTTCTTTGCATTTGGAAATATTTTTGACCATTTGTTCTCTACTCTATGTGGAAGGTTCAGTGCAGTTATTTTCTAGCAATAAAAGTATAATGATGACCTCTTTTAGAAGTTAAATCCAATATTCTCAAAGTTGTCACTTTTTAGCGGTAGCTTCAACCAAAAAAGATCCTGTAAAAGTGATGAATCGTCTGTTACACAAGCCCTAATATCATGGTGGCCGCAATATTGGGTACACGATATCAAGTACGCGATATCGTAGCCCAAGATGCTATATCGAGCATGCGATATCGCAAGATACTCCCAAGCCTATAAATACGGCCCTTGGGCACAAGATTCACGAGTTAGTTTTTTTAAGTCAAGTAGCGAAATTCTTGCAAGAGTTAGAATATTTTCCAAGTGCCCGTAGCAGGAGGTCTAAGTGTAATTAGATCTTTATTCAAGCATTGATGTACCTGAACACACCATTGTGTTGGTAATAAAGACGAGCTCTTTGATTCATCCTTGCACCACTTGGGACTTTCTTTCTTTATGCATTTATATATTGTGATTTCATGCAATTCACATTTAATGTTATTCATTTAGCAATTAATTTTGATTAATTAAGCAGCTAATTAAAATACACAAGTATGAACCCTTCAAACATACGTGTGACACTTGGTAGCTCAAAAACGGTTAACATTTGACAACCTGGTAGTGTTTACACGAAGTTCAAGATGTGTCTCGGAAGTGGGGATGGTTACTTGTGTTAGGTTAAGTTAAACAATAGTTCACTTAGCAATTAATTACTCACTTTCATTATTATTTTAGGCGATCAAATTGAACAGACAACACGAACTCACCGTTTAGCTTTAGCGACAGAATTTGACTGGATCGCACACGAACACCTATGATTCATATGATTGGGCATAGGGGTACCTCGCCGCTTATCAAAAAGCTAAATAATTACTTTATTTTCTATAGTATTACTATTTTTTTTTGGAGGCTTAAGGATAAGAAGCTTTTAGCTCTTGGTGCTATTTGTTCATTATTTCTAGTTGATGTATTTTTTTGTCTTTAGAGAAAGCTCTCTCTCTTTACAAGAAACCCTTTACTATTCTTTTGCCTGGTGGTAAGGATCTTGGTCTCATAATCTAAGGTCATAGGTTTGATTCTACTTGGCAGCACTTGAGCTATAAATATTTTAAAAAAATCATAAAAGGGATTTTGAAACATGCATGATAGATCCATGGGGTTATAATTTTTTTAAAAAAAATTACCAAAGGAATTTTGAAACTAGTACAATAGATCCAAGATTCTCTAACTAAAAATTTCAGTATTTATTCTCCTCTAAGCTAGGTATAGTTTAAAAACTATGACATAAATAAATAAATAAATTATAAACTAAGAATATTATAATGAAATTTTTACTAAGTAAAATAATCCATACAAGATTAGTAATTTGTAGAAAATGCTCCAGGTAAAACAAACTGTAAATCAAAATTTCATGTAATGAAGCTCTTAAATGTGAATGGAAACCCATAAATAACGGTAACACAATATTGAAATTCCTTTTGCTTTTGTCTGTTGATGAAACATGAAACATGTCATTCTGCAGGACAAAAAGACTTGCATAGTAAAGGACCAAAGATAACAGAGGGAAAAAATAATTCTTAATCTTGGAGCTCTTTTTCAGGTGTGCATGTATCCTCTTTATCCAAAAGAGAGAGGTTACTTAAAACCTGGCAGGGAAATGGGGTCAACCCAAGTATTATTATTAATGAAATTTTTACCAATCCCGAAATCTACTGCACTAAATGAAGTGTAGGGAAGAATAATCAGCACAAGGTCGATAACTTGTAGCAAATAAACCTGGATGAGCACCACAATGATCAAAAGAAACTTTAAATCAAATTTAACTTCGTCATCAAGGTTGTCGAAACTTTTAAATATGAATAGACACACATGAATAATGTTGGTTCATAATTGAAATTACTCTTTCTTTTCTTTGTTGATAAAACCTAAAGTTTGTCATTCTGTAGTACAAAAATATCTTGATAATGAAGGTCCAAAAGCTTCAGGCAGAGAAAACAACCGTTCAAATCTTCTAGCTCGTCAGAACTCTTTTGAGATGTCCACAAATCTTTTTTTATCTACAATAAAAATAGGTAGTTCAAGTATTCCAGGAAATGATAGTGAACTTAAGTATTGAAGGATAGTTGTGGTAACCAAAACCGAGACAATACTCCTTCAAAGCCTTCGGAAACTGAACCCATAACATGCAATTTGCAAAGCCAGACTTCGCACATGCACCTAGCAAGAATGCCCTGTATTTTAGTGGAACATTATTGAAAGTATTTAATGCCAGGAAAGTCTATCTTAAAAGAATAAGCAGTAGCCGATAATAATAATGGGTGTATAGTATATAACTCTGGTTTCTGTTCTGGTAAATTGAAATCCAGATTCACTTTTAGTTTTCAACCACCTGCAGTTAGGACATTATTGAACCTCAGTCAGATTTTGCTGGTAGTTACCGTGTTTTGTTATCAAACTATCATGATGTACTTGAATTTGCTGAAAAAACAGGACATTAATTTCATATACCAAAATTTTTGAACTTCCCAGCGAGGGATCAGGAGGGTTAAGATGAACAAGGTGAGTGAGCGTTTCAGCCTGGATTATACATTTTCAGTAAATTTATCTGTCGTCCCCAGAGACATTTGGGTCACCAGAAACATTTCTTATACGTATAATATCAATGCAAAATAGAATGCGCGAACAAATAATATTGCAGTGCAACTATCTCAACCTGTCCCTTCTAATTCATTCCTAGAGAGCAGAATTGTACAATGGCGTTTGTTCTACAGCTTAACTAAATATCACAAAGTTACACCAATTCCTGAAGAATGATATTCATGATATACCGATTAAGCACTTTAAATCACAGGAATAAATTAATAGTTCCCTTTCACGGACCTTAACTGGAAATTCACTTTTAGATATGAAAACAAAATAAGGTGCAATTAATAGTTCCCTTTCACAGACCTTAACTGGAAATTCACTTTTAGATATGAAAACAAAATAAGGTGCTTGTTTTTTTTAAGTTGTAAGACCTGGCTTCAACTCTGGACATAGCTACTCGAAAGAGGTTATGCTTTAGCTTAGCTTATCCACAGCTCTCCCATGGTAGGATGAGTAATGAGCTTTTGGGCGATGATTTTCTTTATATATATATATATATATATGAAAACAAACAGAAATGAGAATTTTGAAATGTATCAAAGGTTCATTGAGCATTCAGTTTTAGAAGCTGCAAACACCATTAAGCAAAGGAATATTAACAAGAACATCTCTAGCTATCCATTCCCTCCTATGACT
>MNCI01015454.1:56992-83015 GCA_015680685.1 Gnetum montanum
GAAAAAGACTACACTTTGAAAAAAGCCAGTTCTGATTTTTGGGCGCTGATTTTTTGAATTCGCTTATTTACCCTGCGACTCCCCCATATTTTGGATTGCTTGGCTGGATCAGAACAAAGCCGGAAACGACCCGTTGTACGCTGGTTCGGCGCCGCACGCCCTGGTTAAGCGTTTCCGTGAAGCAAGAAAACTTTTGATATATATAAAAAGGGCAATTTGTTTTAATTAATAAAACAAACGAACAGAAACATACACAGTAAAAGAGCTCACTGCTTTTGCTTGATGTGATTTAAAGCTCGGAAATACTGCTGAAATATATAAAAAGGGCAATTTGTTTTAATTAATAAAATAAACGAACAGAAACATAAACAGTAAAAGAGCTCACTGCTTTTGCTTGATGTGATTTAAAGATCGGAAATACTGCTGAAATCATACCTACTTTATTATTCAACAAATGTAGTCATCGAAAAGAAACCATCACAAGCTTCTTTTCGTATTGATTTGAACAAAAATCAAGTTAAAGAATCCAATCTTGATAAAAGCTTTTCCATAAAGGATTCATACAGGAAGTTCCCAACCAACTTCACTGGTAATGAATCTAAAAAAGATTTAAAACTAATATCGTTTTATATCCTAAAAAGCATCTCAAAACCCAATCTTGATAGTAAATTTTCTATACAGAATCGCATATGTATGTAATGCCAAGCAAATTTGGAAGCGTGCAGTCATCAGGAAGCCCTAATCCTTAAACGAATACAGACAGAAGTCCGTACCGATTCACAGAGCAGTATTCACAATTCCTTCGACACTCTTGAAGATAAAACTAGTTACCCAGCAACAGAAATTCCCCGGATTCTATCCATTGAATCTCCTCCGACCCGACGGTCAGCAACAGTTCCGAGAGGAGCTACAAAAATCCTGCAACTTTCAGAACAACGACGGGCTTCAAATCCTGAAAAATCCCTCATCAACCTTACACGGAACCGAAGAAAATCTTCTGCACAGACGACGCGGTGCCCAGAACCCCAAACACGATCCCGAAGCAAATGATCACAAAATCCACGGAGATTTCAAACCGGGAACACACGTCCCTGCAAGCCACCAGATGGAAAACCGCGGGCAACACGAAACCCAAAACGCAGCACACGCTGCTGCCCACGAGCGACAGAAAATCCGAGAAATTGGGCACCATGAGGGCCACCAACGTGGTGGCCAGAACAGAGAGCGTCCGGAACAGGAAAGAATAGCGTCCGCCATTAAACCTGCTCTCGAAGACCTGGTGCACGGGATTCATCATCAGCGGGAAAGTGAAGAACAGATTGATGCTGAGGCCCAACTTCACGGCGTCCGTGAGCAGGCCCCGGCCCAGATTCAGGGTCACGATATCCTGCGTGGCGTCGCCGAAGGCGAGGTAGCCGAGCAGGCCGAAGCAGCCGTAGGTGACGGTGATGAGCGCGACGGCGACGCCCAGAACCTTCCCGAACTTGGATTTCTGGTCCGCCTCGGTCTCCAGCGGCAGAATCATGCCGATTCCCTCGAACGCATAAATGGCCACGCCCGTCCCGTACGGAATCCGGGACGCCGTCGTGAACGCCCGGACCGCCGGAGCCGCGCGCGTGAGCTTCACCACATTCTCCACCATCACGACGGCCATGGCCGCCACGTCCACGACGTCGGCGAAAATGCTCAGCGGCGCCAGCTGCGTCAGTCGCCGGATCAGATTCAGCCCGACCTGGAACGGCATCTGCGCCCAGATCAGCGCCGACTTCGCCGACATGCCCAGGATAGTCGCGCCGGCTCCGACTAAGCCGAGTCCGGTACCGTCGGCGCCGGGTAGGCCGAGTCGGGCACCGTCGGCGCCGGCGGTGTTGTTGAGTCGGGATCGTGAAGGGAAGATAATGGAGGAGAGAGTGGTGGAGACGAAGATGAGGTAGCTGACGCAGAAGCCGGCCTGGCTGAGCACGATCATGAAGTCGACGAGGGCTTTGCCGACGGCGCCGCAGGTGAGGTAGCCGACGTCGCCGAAGCTGCCGACTTTGACGTAACCGTCGGCCGCGAGCTTGCGCTTGGTCCAGACGAGCAGCATCATGCAGTAGTACGTGAGGGCCGCCACCGCGAGCAGCATGAGCGCCCCCGCCAGCCACCCCGTCCGCATGAACGTGTACGGCAGCCCCAGCACGCCGGCGCCCACGATGGCGATCACGATGTTCCCGAACGACTTCGGCACCGACGCCAGTTTCTCGCTCGCCGTCGCCGTCGCCGTCGCCGACGCCGACGACGACACCGGCAGAAGCAGCGGCGTCGTCTCCGACGCCCGGCTGCTGTCGCCTCTTTCCAGAACCATTTTCTTCTTCGTCAATAATGGGAAAGCTCTGATCTCGATCTTTTCTGTGCAAAAACTAATCCGAATCGGTTTCCTTTTTTCCTTTCTGTGACTGCGGCCACGCCACGCCTGCAAGATTTGGTTGCAAAGCAGGAGAGCGCCGAGGATCCAACCCAAATTGAATCTGCTTCTGGATTTCTGGCAATCCCGCACGGCCGGGCGGCACGTTCCTGATCCCGTTTACGGCCACAGCGACTCCAGCCGAAGCGACGAGCTGAGAACAAATGAGAGCTCCAGCGTATTCGCCTCCGATTTGGTGACCAACGCAGGCGATCAATTATTTACGGGTGCTCTCGCGTTTCGGCTCTGTTGTGGGCGAGTTTTTTTGGGGCGAATCCGATGCCGTCGCAGCAGTAAACGACAAAGCACTATTGCCACGAGTCCGGCACAATGGTCGGTCAATTTCCGAAAATTAAGAGCTTTTCTTTCTTGGGCTCCTCTGAGAACCGTGAATTTGATGCAGGCCTCTCGGAATCTGAACGCGTGTATGTTGGAGTTCAATTTTTTTTGTCATTTTGGGTTTTGTCTGCGTCGGCCGGCGGGCCAGCCCCGCCGGACCGGATTCCTTCCTAATTGTTCCGTGTCTTTCCTGGAGAGTGCAGAACGCATCAGAGATTTTTTTAATATTATTTGGAACCATTTTTGTGGCCACGTGCGGGGTCAAGATGACCAAGACGCCCACGAGTATGCGCGAGAACAAAAGATATTCCAAATAATATTAAAAAACGGAATCTGGGTGGCATAGTTAGAGTGCAAATTTGGTTTGAATCCTGTAGATTCAAAATGCGAGAGCTAGTATTTAATCCTATAGATTCAAAATGCGAACGCTACTATTCAATCACGATGGTCAAGAAAGTAGGTTGGTCGGTTTAGACAGCAGGTGAAAGGAGGGTACATGACCAAAATCAGGCAACATCAGCAATACGGATGAGCGCTTGGTCATGTCATGGATTTTGCCACATATGCTTAATCATGGTTATTTGACTTTGGCAGACCTTGTTTGTTTTCCAAAACCACGGCCTTTGTAATTTATTGTCAGGACTGAAGTCACATTTTATGGCTTGGAAAGGTGTACAACTTGGCGAGTGGGATATGGTTTCAAGCTAATGGTGATTGTACATGGAATCATAAAATGTTTGTACGATTGCCGTGTATATTAACCTTGTAAACCCTGCCACAACACAGACAATACATGTAAAAAATAGCAAAAGTAATGACTGTTTGACTGCATGAAACAGCAACCATGGCATGCGGAAACCATGATTGGCAGTTGGGTAAGCGTCCGTGCAGGGCCTGTTGCGGGTGGTGCAATGTATTTGATAACATGTCAAGTGGCAATGTTGTGCAGGTACGCTGACAGGCAGGCTGTCGGTTGTTTCGTGATGAGATGAAAAGCTGGATAACTTGATATGGCACAAAATCTAACGACTTGTCTTCAAATAAGCTTTGCCTACTTATCTTCAAATACGTGGCTTGACGTTGAAGGCATGCTAAGACAGCGTACAGAACCTTCAGCCAAAACGAAGCCCCCTTTACAATGTTTCCTGTGCAATATGAAATTTGGTTCCACTCAAAACTTTCCACTTGATGCTGAATACTTAACATCATTCGTCTATTCAAAAAGCGCTATGTGCGCGCAAGGTTATTTGGATAATGAGTTTTTAATATATATATTTTAAGTTATATGGAGATTATTATTGAGAGTGATAGAAAGGTGTCTATTTCTAAAGTTCTAAAACTTAGATTCTAAACATTATTTGGAGATTCTAAACATTATTTGGAGTGATAGTAAAGCATTTATTTCTAACAGTCTCAGAACTAGATTCAAGCTTAGGCATAGGCACTTGGGAAGAAGTTAGACATTCTTTCATCCACCAACTCCAAGACTTAGCAAGATGAGCATTGAGCCTTTAAGTATTAACCCTAATATATTCTAAGTTACACAATAATTGTGATAGTAGAACTTAACATGATGTAACAACCTCTCTCTTTACCCATCAAATCACAAACTCAATATGTATGTTGAGACACGTGCCAACTTGAGGTGCAATGAAAATATACATTCAAGCTATAGTGTTAGTAGATAAGTATGTATAGAGAATCATCATCAAAACCTTTACGTACCTTAGGTGTGTTTAGTTTCCTAAATCTATCAATGCTTGAATCTATTACAAATGTTAAGTACCGAGATTCTTGCATTTGAAAAAGTACAACTTGTGAGGTAGAAATTTCAAGAATCCAAAAATCAAAACAAAAAATAGTATTCAATAAATCACCTTTATGAAACCAAACAAGTTTCTTAAGTTCAAAATTAGAATCCATAGACTCAACATCTATAGATTCACACAATTAAAAATATCCTTAACAAGTCCATCCATGTTGATGTAATAAGTCTCTAGCATAACTCAAGCTCCAAACTTATCATATATAATGTAACAAGCTAATTAATTGCGGTATTTTCTTGTTCATAAAAAGTACCATGTGTGTCATTGAGGTTATAGCTCAACTAATATGTTATTACTTTGTCACTCAACAAGTTACAAATTTAATAATAAACTTAATTATTTAACATAATCTATACACTTTAAACCTCAAAATCTATATACTATAGTATAAGAATTTGAAGTAACATCCTAATATAGGGACACTATTGTGTTAACTGCAAAGCCAATTAAATGCTACTAGCTCAACTTGTATTTCTTAGTTTGTTAACTATGAGTTACAATTAAGATCCATTTATATGCATACAACACCTATGTTGGTTGGTTATATCGTAAGGGTTATGCAGTTAATCTTTAAGTTCTTCTTGTGAACACATTAATTGCATTGCTCTTAAGCATGTCCCTTGTCACCACTTAGAAACAAAAAACTATACAAGTAGATAATTAACTAAAAATCATTATTAACCTAAGGGTGTGTTTAGTTGAATGAATTTGTAGATGTAAAATCTCTCTAGTTGTTGAGCATACAAATTCATGGATTGAAACAAATTATACCTCCAATAATGAAATCTAGAAAGAATCCAAAAAATAATAGCAATGGTAAATCCAGACAAATCAAAAGATTCATCAACACAAAATTAGACATAGATCATGATAGGGTATGAAATGGCTAATACATCACATCTAAGATGTCGTAGATGCAACATGACATCTAAGAAGTAGCATCCCCTACTACAATGCTTCTGCGTTGTAGCATCCCCTAATACATCACATCTACTAATGTCATAATTATAATAAATGCCTATAAATATGAGTCTCCTATTGTGTTATGAACACATTTTAGTCAATAGTGTAGTTAAACTCTTGCAATTTTCTTTCGTAATCTTAGCAAATAGTCAGTGAATGCCTACAATGTGGATTGAGTTAGTTGTACAATGTCTTATTCAAGTGGCATTGTACCTGGACATATTCCATGGATGACAATAAGATCAAGATTGATTCATATTCATTGCAACATTTTGATTTAGAATAGATTTACTTTCAATGCAATTTACTTTTCATGTACTTAGTTAATATTTACATTTCCATGCACATTAATCAATCAACAGAATAAGTGCAACCAATTTCAAACATACACACGTATTTGCTTGGTAATCCCAATAGCGTTATTGCTTGGTTTGCACAATAGCATAACACTTGGTAATCCTAGTAGTGGGTACATGAGTTCAAGATGTATACGACAAGCTCAAAACAAACACTCTTCATCCTTAGGCTAGTTTAGAATTTTTCTCATTATTAATTTGATTAAATAATTAATTCGTATGTTATTGTTAAGGTCAGTTTAAGGATCCAACAACATCATAATTATATGCCTCACTTTGGACTAAACCATATGTCACAAAAATATCCCTAGTCCAAGGGAGAAGACAATGACGTATGATCAATGCTTAACAATCTAGATACCACACTAGTCCCATCCATGGAATTCGACTAGATTACTTATGAACACTTGTGATTCGTATGGTTGGGAGTAGGGACTACTCAACACTCATCATTAGTGCCATTGCCAAGGATGTTGCTAGTTATCTAGATTAGTTATATTATAAATGATCACTGTAAAAGTATTAACGATTTATCTTTTTGAAAATATTAATATTTTAAGTCACACACATTATTAATGAAAAACATGTCTTCTTCACATAGAGCTAATAATCCATCACATGATGAGAACACTAGTAGGAAAAATGGTAGGGTCTACATTGAAGAGAATTGAAGTAAATCACTAAACATAGGAATTTCATATGCTCATTTAGACCCTTACGACATTCAAAAACTACGTTTAACTGATGTAGACAATCCCAGAGGAGATGGAGTAAGTTATAGAACAAGGAGGGCCTCAAGGCCTAGGGCCTTCTCCAAACCTAGAAGAGATCAATCAAGGGACCATAGGGGAAGATATATGAGCCATGGTAATTCTCCTAGTTCACCATCTTCCTCTTTCTCTTTAATGTCTAGTTCTAACGAAGATGAATGTATGTATAGAGATAGAGATACACTAAAGAGTCAAGATGAATATAGAAACATAACACAAAGGCAAGATGAAAGACATTGAAGTAAGCATAGACAAGATCATCACTATTAGAAAAATAGAAATAAAGATTATCACCATTACATGTTTGATGAAGATGAACCCTTGTTGGCTACTAGGAGCATGATACAAATTAGGGAGACAATTCAGATACCTCATAAGCATCAAAGGGAAAGCTACATCAAATGACTTAATATGAATAACATTCCTAAATTTAAGGGAGACAACAATTCTGATCCCCTACATCATTTACAAGCCTTCCATGATGCTTGCATCTTATAAAACATTGAAAGTAGGTGCAAAAGCTTAAGCTTTTTCCTAGGACACTCAAAGAAGATGCTAAAGGTTCATATAGATCATTGGAACTAGATTCAATCCATCGATGGTCGACAATGCTTGAGCTCTTCAATGAAAAATACCAAACCTATGAAAGAGTGTCCAATCTAAGAAAACAAATCCAAGGGTGGAAGCAAGAAAATAATGAATCCTCAGATGTAGCCTTGGATAGATACTATTCTCTACTACATAGATGTCCAAGCCATGGTTTTTCTCAAAAATAGCAACTTCTCTACATCATAGATGGGATCTGTAATACAACAAGGGAGACCCTTGGGATCTATGCCCAAGGATGATTATCAAAATTGAGAGTCCATCAAATACAAAGGCTAACTGAACAAGTGGCAAAAGAAGAAGGAGAGCTATGTAAAAGGAAGGGTGTAAAGGAATATAACTGGGATCCAACTCTTCACAAAAAATAGGTCCATATTTATAATCAAGAAAAAGAGGAAACTCTTGATGAGTTTATTCACACAAAACCTTGCCAATACAAAAGTCTATCACTGAGACTAAAGTAAGGGGTAGATAAGATGTAGGAGTTGATGAATGAAAAAGTTACAACTAACTTGAAAATTATAGAGGAAAAGGTAAAGCAAAAAATTTTAAGTGATCAAAAAAAGAAGAGGAAAAAGAAAAAAGAAACAAGTAATGACACTTATCAACAAAAAGGAAAAATAGCTATAAGAGATGATGAGCGACGAGGTGCCCCTACGCTCAACCATATGAATACGAGTGTTTCACGCACGATCCGATCGAATTCCAAGGACTAAGTGCCTATGTGCCTTTGTGAAACAATAATAGGTTGGTTAATCATTGTCTTCTCAAACTTACTTGTATGTAATAGTTGTATGGTTAAGTAAGCTTGAGGCATATGATTTTTATAGCTTTTATGTGTTTTATATCCTACGCTAGTAAGGAGGGGGAGAGAGATAACTAAGTAACTAATCTAATTTAACTACTCATTAACTAAGTTCTAATTACTCCTAACACTAGTATCCGTTCCCACTTACCGTATACATCCTGAACTAATGCAACACTGCTGGGATTACCAAACGCTAATTGTTATTGGGTTACCAAGTGCTACACGCATGCTTGAAGCAGTCGTATTGAGTGTATTTAACTAAGAGAGTTGTAGGGTGAGAGAAATCATTAATCAAATAGGAAAGCATTAAATAATAATTAACACTAATTAATCTATTCTAAATGCTGCAAGGTTTATCATAAAGTTTTTCTTTATTTTCGTACACAAAGTGTGCTCAGGTACACAATTCTCGAATAAAGATTCTAACTCTGGAGGGAAAAAATGGCAAGAGTTTAGCTAAGGGACTAACTATCTAATTGTGAAAACCAAGGGCACCACCTCTTATTTATAGGCAAGGAGATAGGCCCCGATATCAGGTATTCGACATCGCATGGTTGGATTTGATATCACGGACCCAATATCGCGGTTCATCATACCCCCATGACTGAATGAAAACTTGTCCTCGAATTCCTTACAAAATATTGGAAAGGTATGGGATTATTGACTGAATGACCATTGATGGTGGAACGGGGTGACAGACTCAACGTGCCCAATGAACGGATCAACAATACAATACATGACAGCATTAGTGTTCATGACCACTGAGGTGAACACTATACATAAATGACATCCAACCTTTATTTGGCAGTTGGAAGAGAAGGAGAGAGAAAAAGAATAAGGCGTGCTGCTATTGATGCCAAGATTGTGCCTTCTGTTGTTTATCCATAGCCACACCACCAATCTTGCTTCTTTCGTAAACGCTCCAGTTCCGGTCCATCCTGAGTGTTTCCTCTAAGCCCAGTCCATTGTTGTATGATCACCATTTGCACACACAACACAGTTACAAATGAGCGAGGGTAGATAAATCACAATGCAGTTGATACCTTACCTTGATGTAAAGTGCATTGGCTAAGTTGTGGTTATGGCAGATACTAGTTCTAGAGATTTAACACTAGTGACTACCTAAGGTGTAGGGGTTAAGAGAAATTGAAAAATTTGTGCTAGGGCCCCCATAACTAAGAGCGAACCTCCAGTAGCAATAGGATGGAAAAAGATAAGGAATAAGAAAGATGGAGAAAAAGTAACAACGACAATGCCAATAAAATGGATGTCATGGATGGGGATGAAACAAAAACTTGTTGATTGCAGGAAACGTTTAAGAAAAAGAAGTTAACAAATGCACCAAAAAGGAATGCCAGTGGCTCCTCCTAAAAGCAGGCTCATGCCCTTGATGCCCTAATAGACCCACAAATCAAAGAGTCCATAGGCTCTAGGAATGTCATTTGGAAGCAAGAGTTAAAAACTTACCCACAAGAATTAACCAAAGAAAAACAATGCATCAACCAAGATATAGACTAATGATAAAACTGGCAATGAGGTGAAAAATGAAAAAGAAAGGTGGAGAGGAGAGAATGGAATGGAAACCCAAGAATAAGGTTGTGTAAAGTCCCTTGTGTGTGTTTTATGGTTAATGTGACCAAGTAGAACTCATTCCAAATCCAGGCTCAACAAACCACATTTAATGACTTCGCATCAACACATTTGACCAACGTATCCTCTTGAAGCAACAATAATGCCTCTACAAAAAGTCACCACCATTCCAAGGAGAGCGGGATGGAGAATCAGGAAGCAAGAAAGGGCCATAGTTAGAGGGAACCTTCAGGCATGAGTAACATTTCTTTCCAGTGTCATAACCAGGGTGTGTAGCCCAAGTTCATTATTGTGTCTAAGGGGTGTGCTTTGAATTCTCACTCTTTCTTATTTTTTTTGCATGAGAACCACACCATGCAAAGACTTTTTTTTTATGTACTCAACTTCCAGATATTTGATGAACGGTAGAATGGTAGAAAACCCAAGGAAAAATCATCAAAGCACTTAAGAGAATAGCCAGCACAGCTGCATTGAATCCCCTTGAAGTCACACCCTTTTCATCCTGTGAGTCTTTCCTTAGTTTAAGAAATACCCAGCTACCAATTTGCTAACAATTTTATTATAGAAAGGGATTGTACAGTTCTAAGCCAAGGGAGACCACAGGATTTCATGGATGCATGAACAATGTGGAATCATTACCTGTTTAATCAAAAGAACCATACCTTAATATCAATATCATATTTCAAAGGTAAAACCCAAACATTAGTAATCAATATGGTATTATTCATGCCACCATCATGAACACTTATTGGGTGACGAACAAAATAAAGTAATCACACAAAGAAATGGTAAAAATATGAATGATGGTGTAAAACAAAAAAAAATATGCAAAACAAAAACATGTAAAACAAAAATGTGTAAAACAAAAATCTAGAAAGAATTGAGGGCCTTCAAGGGTTAGCATAGGTGGCCATCTTCTCCATGGCTGAGTTGGAAGGAGGAGATCCAAAATTCTACGCCTATCCCTGTACGTGAGATTTTATGCCCAAGTACTACGTGTTCTTGGATCATCAAATGGCTTTTTTTGCCAGTTGAGCCTCAAATTAGTTTCTATACATCTTTTCAGCAATTTCTCTAACCAGTCCAAGGCTTGATCAAAGTTTGCTCCATAAGTAGAGAAGTCATCCATAAAGACTTCCACACCATTTCCTATCTGCTGCTGGAATATGCTTAGAACTAAGTGTTGAAACATTGTAGGGGCATTGCACAAGCCAAACGACATTTGTTTGTATGCAAACGTTCCCCAAGGATTGGTGAACGTAGTTTTGGCTTAGTCTTCTAGGGTTATTTGTATTTGGTTGTATCTGCTATATCCATCCAGAAAACTATAATAGCAATGCCATATGATTGTGTCTAAGACTTGGTCAATGAATGGCAATGGAAAGTGATCCTTGAATGTTGCCACGTTTAGTAGCCTAAAATCTATGCACACCCTCCATTTACCTCCCTTTTTAGGCACGATTACTAAGGGGCTAACCCATTCGCTATCAACAATGGGGTATATGAACCTAGCCTTTAGAAGCTGTTTGATTTCTTCTTTTGCTACTTGCTTCAACTTTGGGTTCAATCGTCTCTATGGTTGTTTTCGAGGCTTCATGGAGGAGTTAGTGTAAATCCTATGCTGGAATATCCTAGGATCTATTCTAGTTAATTCTAGATATGACCAGGTGAAGGCTTTTGACCACTTGTTTATTACCTTTAGCAGACTCTCTTTTTGTTGCGGAGTAAGTTTTACATTGATGATTACTAGTTTTCCATTCTTAAGGAACATGTACTCCATATCAGTGGGTAATGGTTTTAGCTTTAGGGGCTCTTGTTTAAATTTCTTAGGGATTTTCAACTTCCCCCAGTTGATGTTTTCGAGGTTAGGACCTGGAAGTTGGCGATGGACTTGCTCTAATGCATCTATGCTATCTATGTAAGCGCAAGTCAAACCCTTAGTTAGTTCCATGCATATAAGTGAGATGATTTCTTAATCAATTGTCAGCCACTGGGTGTCTTCTTGTCGTGTGGCTGCTACATACAGGTACCTTTGTATATTGATCACTTGTGCACACTAATTGCATGTAGGCAATGTTAAACTTTGCACAACCCGTGATCTCTACACGTAATTATACCCTGTGTCATTGTATGCGATGCATGGAACTTTCTTCTTCTCGATCTTTCCGAAAGTATTTTCCTTAGATATTTCTAGGGAAAGATTGTGGATTCCTAGGCACACATTGATAGTGCTTAGCCATGCCCTTCCCATTATGATTGGGAAATCCCCCTTATTATTGTTCACTTGAATCACTAGGAAGTCAGCTAGATACGACCATCCACAAATAGTGGTAATAATGTCCTCCACTAATCCCAAGAGAATAGTGATAGACTGGTTGGCCAACTCTAAATGGATGTTGCTCTTTTTTAATGAAGGCAGGTTCCAAGCCTTGTACATTTCTTGGGATATTAGATTGACACCGGAACCTAAATCCAAAAGCGCTTTGCATGGCTCATTCCCAGCAATTTGTAGATATATCAGGGAACTTCTAAGATTAGAGAATTTCCTGGGAAGGTGGCCAGCTTTGATCCAATAGGTAACGACATGTGTTAACATGATCGTATGCATTGAATGTGGTGTTAGGCTCGAAGGGGGTTCTGAAGCTTTATTTGATACGGAGACGTCCAAAGACTCAACCGCTTGTGGTTGCAAAGGCTTGGTTGGACTGTTGGTTCTGAAGAAAGGTCTTTTCTTCATACAATTGTTAGAACCAACAGTAGGTTGAGGATTAATAGCCCTTGTGAAATTTTGTTGCTATGGCTGAGCAGGAAGTTCACCTTGCATTGCTGGAGTAGGTGGTAATGGAGAGATGTGGCCAGATTTGAAGGATGGTACACTTGTGGAATATCACCCCTAGAAGAGCGAGTCCTATAGTACTCGCGGGCTTGGTAGTAATGTTGAGAAGTAACGTGACCAACAGAGTCATGTGGAGAGATTGGATGTTGGATGTAATATCCATATGGGTCAGGTTGCTGGTAAGGATATTGTTGCCTTGGTGGTGGCATTCTCCATGATTGTGGGTGCTACCACTATTGATGTTGCTCAATCAGTTATGGTGGATTTCCACTTGGATAATATGTTAAAGGTTGGTAGAACTGCCTTGGGTTACCTTGGTGATAAGGTAATCATTGAGATGTTTTCAGTTTGTTTAATCGTGGATTAAATGCATACACCCCAAACTCCTGCAGATGTGAGATCATAGGGCAACATCGCTTAGGATGGTCATATTGACATATCTCACATCCACTATCATCGTTTGTATCTAAGTCCACAACCTCTTCAATAATAGCAACTTTTCCCTTACCCTTGTTACGTGCATTTTTTGCTTCTCTCTTTTTTCTTTTATCATGATCACTACCTCACTCTCTAGACTCCTCTACTATTTTGAGAATAATTTGAAGCCTACTATCTAGGGAGTCCCACATTTGGTCTACCTTTGTCGATACTTTCGATGTTAACTTTTGGATAGGCAAGGTTTTCCTATTCACCATCTCTTTGAGTGGTGACTCTTCTTCATCCTCACAAAATCTTACTTCCTTCTTCTAGAGGAAAGGTTCTTGGTTATATTCTTCTGCACTTTCTCTCTTTCATAGCTCACCTTCTTCCTTAGCAACTTGCTCTAGTAGTCTGTGAATTTGATGGGACCTAAGCTTGGATAACCTTCCTTGGGCATAAGTCCCAAGGGTTCTTCTCGTTTCATGCCTAAGGCCATCTACGAGATGGCATAGCTGATTCTGTTGCAAATAACCATGGCCAGGGCAACGATGTAATAGTGCATAATAGCAGCCCATGGTAGCATCCAAGGGTTTATGACTTCCTTATTTTTGTCCTTGGATTTGCTTTCATAGGTTAGACACTCGGGAGTACGTTTGGTACTTATCGTTGAATAATTCTAACATAGTACTCCACCTATGAATGGATTTCGGTTCTAAGGACCGGTACCAGCTTTCAGCTTCTTTTACTAGTGTTCATGGGAACAACTTAAGTTTTTGCCACTCGTTCTCTATGTTTTGCAAGGCACATGCATCATGAAATTCTTGTAAGTGATTTTAAGGATCAACGTTATATCCTCCTTCAAATCGTGGGATGTTATTCATATCTAACCTCTTGATTCTACTATCTCTTTGGTGCCTTGTTGAAACTCTCACAACTTTAGTTATGTCTAGCATGATTTGAGTAGCAAGTAGGGGTTCATCATGATCATCTCATTTGTGGTGTCTATGATGCCTACGCTATTCCCTACTCACCCTTCTTCTATGTCATGATTTCCTAGAGTGCCCCTATCCTCTGTCTTGGTTGTTTCATCTGTGACTTCCACTTTGCTTGCCCTTATCCTCATGATCTTTTTCTCTATGGCTACATCTGAACATTGAAGGAGAGGGTGGAGGAGACGATGAAGGTGAAGAAGAAGGAGAACCACCACCATGACAGTGTCTACTACCTTCTCTTCGGTGGTCTCTACCTCGATCGTGATTGCAATCAGAATGCCCACCTTTGTCATGTGTCCTTGTTTCTTTTTCAGACACTTTATGTCCATTGGTATCAGCACCTGGGTTATGAATAGTAGAATGAAGGTTTTGATACACAACCCCTTGGCCAAAGTCAAGGAAAGGAACATCGTTATGTGGATGACTACTTGAGGCAGGTTCATCACCCTCAATTTCGCTTAAAATGTGGGGGGCATCCTTGGACCATTTTCCCTTCAAAGACTTTTGGTGTCTCTCTTGTTGCAAATCCCTTTGACATTGCACCTCTGTGGGACGATAGTCTCTTGAATCATTGTCCTATGCAATGTATTCTATGTGTAAGTGTTGCATGCCTATTCGTGTGAGAGCATAAAGAAGTATGCTTGGGATTGAACGATCGGGAGGTAACACTAGGTTACCTTCCAAGTCACATCAATGTAGTTGTTCATCTTGATGGAGAATAAAGGTGAAGTCATGTACATATTCATCAGGATGAATATATGCCACACAAAACTATTGAGGAATTGGCGGATCATCGTCATGTGTATTATGCCACTGATTGCTTCTTGTGTTAGTCCTAGGTGGTGAAGTGCTTTTGTGTGAAGAAGAAGACATCTTGTCTTGTTCAGTGTGCAATGTACTATTATATTTTCCTTAACGAACCCTAAGGGTTTGTTCCAATGATGTGAAGATTTCCTAAGTTTTACTTAGCACACAAACAACTAAGTCCTGGCAACGGCGCCAATGATGAGCGGCAAGGTACCCCTACGCTCAACCATACGAATACGAGCATTTCATGCATGATCCAATTGAATTCCAAGGACTAAGTGCCTATGCGCTTTTGTGGAACAATAATGGGTTGGTTAATCATTGTCTTCCCAAACTTGTATGTCATAGTTGTATGGTTAAGTAAGCTTGAGGCATATGATTTTTATAGCTTTTATGTGTTTTATATCGTACGTTAGTAAGGAGGGGGAGAGAGATAACTAAGTAACTTATCTAATTTAACTACTTATTAACTAAGTTCTAATTACTCCTAACACTAATATTTGTTCCCACTTGCCGTACACATCCTGAACTAGTGCAACGCTGCTAGGATTACCAAACACTAATCGTTACTGGGTTACCAAGTGCTACACGCATGCTTGAAGCGATCGTACTGAGTGTATTTAACTAAGAGAGTTGTAGGGTGAGAGAAATCATTAATAAACTAGGAAAGCATTAAATAATAATTAGCACTAATTAATCTATTCTGAATGCTGCAAGGTTTATCATAAAGTTCTTCTATATTGTCGTACACAAAGTGTGCTCAGGTACACAATGCTCAAATAAAGATCCGTTCACTCTATGACTCCTACTGCGGGCACGCAGAAATAATTCTAACTCTGGAGGGAAAAATGGCAAGAGTTTGGCTAAGGGACTAACTGTCTAATTTTGAAAACCAAGGGTGTCATCTCTTATTTATAGGCAAGGAGACAGACCCCAATATCGGGTATCTAACATCACATGGTTGGATTCGATATTGCGGACGTGATATTGTGATCCCGATATCGTGGTTCATCAGTAGAAGAGGTTACAAACTCAGATATAGAAGAGGATGATGGATGTGACATCTACCAATATGAACATCCAAATGGCTATTTCCTAGTTGTGTTACATCTACAAGAGTTTGGGGCTTTCACTTTGAATCCCAAGTTTGTAGAAAAGAAAATGCCTAAGAAATTGCCTTACCCACAAGGTAATTATAGATAGTCCTACAACCAACAGTACTATCCCAGTGGGACTTCTTATCAACCTTGATGAGTGGTGAGGTACTCGTATGCTCAACCATAAAAATACAAGCATGTACACATGATCTGGTCGAACTCTGTAAATAGACTAGTTGTGGCACCTAGATAGTAACATGTTGATCGTAGTTTGCTATCTTCCCACCTGGACTAGTAATTGCTTTGTCACATATCATTTAGTCCAGCGTGAGGTGTATGATGTAATTCCTAATACTATGCTACTCCTAAAGACAATGAGAAATAACTTGATTAAGCTAATAAGCAATAGGAAATAAAATCTAAGCTAGCCTAAGTGCGATGAGCTTCTGTCCTTAATCAACCATACGCATCTTGGACCTCGTGTACTACTTCTGGGGTTATTAAGGACACATTACTTGAGCACAACTAGATACACTACTGGGTTACCAAGTAGTTACACCTAAATGTTTGTGATTAAGATGTACTCATTCCACATTAATGATAGGAATAGTAAATGATGATAAAGAAATATTAACTAAGAAAAATAATAAATAATAATTAATGATTAAATAATTAAAAACTTAGTGAATGCTGCAATGATGGAGTAATCTCGATCTTTATTACCAATTGTGTGCATGTCCAAGTATGTCACACTCGAACAAAGGTTCTGTACAATTACAAACATCACACTATGAGCATGCACTTGGAAAAGGAATTGAAAACGAACTGAAAATTGACAAAAAGAGTCAACCTTAAAGACTTACCAAAGACTCCTTTCCTGTGCGCCTGAGTGCTATATTTATAGGCCGACACAAGAATCATGATATCATGTATTCGATATCGTTATCTAGGCTGCGATATCATGTACTTGATATTGAGTATTTGATATTAAGGCCTAGTAAACTGTAATTCATCATACCCCCATGATTGAATAATAACTTATCCTCGAGTCAAATAATCAAAATGAAAATGAGTTCATTTGATTACATAGTGGATAGATATGGGATTATGGACTAACTATGAATTATTTCATGCCATAGTGTGGAATTAAACAAAACAAAATTAAGACACCAACACAAAATACAACTTTCATTCCAACCTTAGGGAAATTTTTGTAGTTTTTTTTTATAATTTTCACTTAGTGATAGAGTGAATGCCCATAGTATGGTGTTGAATAGTTATACAACATCTTTATTCGAAAGGATTGTACTTCGGTATAGTTCATGAATAGGAATAATGATCGAGATTGTTGCCACCATTGCAACATTACACTTAGCTTCTTTATTTTTAATTAGTCATTTTCTTTACTTAGCTTAATTTTCATTCTTTTAATATGTTTACTTTAGTTTAGTCCTTTACCTTTCTTAATTACTTTACTTTCTCATGTTCATTAGTAACGCAGAATGAGTACAACTCATTTCAAGTGTTAAGTCTAATTGTTTGGTAACCCAATAGTGGTTTCACTTGATTTTCTTAGTTGTAAACTTACTTGGTAATCCTAGTAATAATTACATGAGCCCAAGACATGTCTAGTAAGCTAGGAACAAATGCTCATTTCCATAGGATAGAATATATTTACATTTCTATTAGCATTTAGATTTAGGTTTTATTCTCATCTCTCATTATGAATACACTTAGGAGTAATATGAGCCTACAACATCAACATATCACATACCTCACTAAGAGCTAAACCATACTACTCATACTTCACTAGCTCAAGGTGGGAAGACAACAATCGCGAACTAATTATCAACCACTAACATACTTACATTTTCCATCCATAGATTATGATATGGTCGTGTTCATGCACTTGTAACTTGTATGGTAGAGTGTTGGGATACCCATTTGCTCATCATTGACATCATTTCCAGAGATGTATCAATGTTTAATTAGTAGTTAATTTTATAGAGTTTGTTGTATTAAGATTTTTCAAAGTTTATTTTTCATATTTAAATGAATTCTTTTAACACACACACACACTTCAAAGTGTCAATGACATAACATGGCTTCTATACTTAAGGAAAAGTTACCACCTATGAAAGAAACTCATAAGATTCATGATAAAGGATATGATGAAGAGGCCTAGAGTACACCCATGCAAACTAGAATTTCATATGCTCACATTGATCTATGCTATCTTGATTTCACATTTATCTTTCACTAGCATGACTAAGTAAGGTGGAGAGATTTGTCGGGCAACATCATTTTATGTCTCGAATATTTTGCGCCAAAAATGTTGTAAGCAACCTTGAATAGGTTGAACCTTGGCCACACACAAGAAGGATACCATGTCATTAAACATATGACTAGGCCATATCAACTTACAGAAGCACAAGTAAGAAGGGATACTACCATGGAGACAAGACATGAGTGTAGAAAAGAAAAGAAAGTGCCTTACATAGTTGTCCTAAATGAAATAAACAATGATACATTCATAATAGAAGAACTCCACAAGACTCATGAATCTCATTCACAAACATCGATCATATATCTAGAGGAGCTTGTCAAAATACAATTGCATTCAGCCCTTATAGAAACACCTAGGAGATATGTGAAAGACTCCAAACTTAGGTAGAGCCCAAGACCTAAAGCTTTTGCAGAACCAAAAGAGAATGAATGAAAGAATCACAGAAAGAAAACTAGCTGGCACTGTTCTCCAACTACTTCCTCCTCCTCCTCATGTTCATCTATGAAATTCAAGGAGGGAATAAAGATCAAGAGACTATGATAGGAGAGGATGAGGAGATCATGAGAGACATGAACATTAAAGAAGATATTTTGAGGATGAGGTAGATAAATATGGACAAATTGGAGATAGAACCAACTATGAAGAAAGGGAACATCATCATGAGCATTGAAGGAATCAAAACTATAACAGAGTCTATGAACCCAAAGATCATGAAGAACCCCTACTAGCCACTCATAGTACGATTAATATAAGAGAAGCAGTGTATATCCCTACTAGGCACATAAGGGATAATCACATTAGCGAATTGATATAAATAACATTTTCAAGTTTGAAGGTGGATATAATGCAGATCCATAGCACCACATCAAAACATTCCATGATGCTTGTGTCATTTAAAACATTAAAAATGATTAGCAGAAATTAAAGTTATTTCCCAAAACACTCATTAAGAAAGCGAAGAGCTAGTACCAATCCTTAGAATCAAAAACCATTTGAAGATGTAATACCATGTTAGAACTTTTTAATGATAAGTATCAAACCTATTTGAGTGTGTTCAATTTAAGGATGGAAGTAACATATACATGAATCCCTTAACATGAAAATGAATAGATATTGTTCATTACTACATAGTTGCCCAGGCCATGGATTTTCTGAAAGGGAGCAACTAAGGGATATTGTTGATGGGTTAAGGAATAAGACTGGAGAAACTCCTAGGGTATATGCTCAAGGTAGATTATTAAAAATGACAATCCATCAAATCTAAAGACTAATAGACCATGTGGCCAAAGAGGAAGGACAAATAAAGAAAAGAGAATCAACATAAGAGTACAACTGAGATCATAGAATGCGAAAAAGAAATGTGAGAATGTGTGAGAGAAAAGATGAAGAAACATTATAGGATGTTATCCAAAAGAAGACTCTACCCATCCAAAAATTAGTCAATAACATTGTGACAAAGGTAGAGAAACTATGGGACTTAGTGGATGAAAAGCTTTCTACTACACTTAAGATCATAGAGGAAAAGATTGAACAAGTTCTTTACAAGAATAAAGAAAGGAAGAAAGGAAGAGATAACAGACAAGAGAACTAAAAACGTAAAGGAAAAGTTGTAGTAGTTGAAGAAGTAATAGACTCTAGTTTAGAAGACGAAGATAGATGCAAAGTGTGCCAATATGAACATCCTAAGGGTTGTTGCCCTATTATGGCTCACTTACAAGAGGCTAGGGATATATACTTAACCTAAAATTTTTCAAGAAATGGATGCTAAGATGATTACCTTACTCGTAAGATAACTTCAAACAATCTTATCAATTATCATCTTATCCAAGTAGAGCCTATCCACAATCATAAGAGTAATATCAGCCATAGTTGTAACAACCACAAGTATGAGGAATGCTAGTAACAAGGTAGTAATATCCATATAGGCAACCATATCCTTATGGATATTACGTTCAACGTCTAATCTCTTTGAGAAATGCTTTAGTCCACACTTCCTCTCACTACTTTCCACTAGAATATCATAGACTCATTACTCTACAAGTGGATCCCAATTCTCATGCACATCAACCAACAACTGGCTTATTAATTCAACCTTCTAACTCACTACCACCAATACCTCCACTAGTTATGCAAGGAGAGCTGCCAACAAAACCACAACAAAAGAATGCTACTAGGGATGTTAATACATAGGAGGATGTGCTAGTACATGAACCTAGATCCAAAAAATTCTCATTTTTCAAAACAAGTCCAAAAATAATTCAAAGGATGTGAACTTCACCTACATCAACCCCATCCACACATACTCCTCAAGGAGCATCAAGCTTCCACACTCTACACATTCGAGTTTGAGCACTGTCATGCTCATTCAAATCATAACGCATTGGATCAAGGTAGGAGCACTTTCCAAAAAGATAATAGATCTAAGAAGTCCGTTAATATATATTCAAATAGCAAGCCACAAACCATGAAAAGCTCTACTAGATTCTAGGTTAGAAGTAAATTTGATTTCACAAGACATGTACAAAGCCTAGAATCTCCCTCCTCTAAAGAAAAGCAACATTTGACTAAAGCTCGTAGATCAGTCAATCACTATTTTACTTAGACAGGTCGAAGATATTATCACCACCATAAGTGGCTAGTCCTACCCTATTGATTTTAATACCATACATGTAGGAAAAAATAATAGAGAATTTTCTATCATTATGAGAAGAGCATGGCTTAGCACTGTGGACATTAAACTAGGAATTAGAGACTTGTCCTTGGAAATCTCCAAAGAAGATCAAGCTAGACTCATATAGAGATGTTGAGTTCCATGTATCGCATACAATGATAATGAGTACAATTATGTGTAGAAAATTTAGGCTAGAAAACAAGGAACCAATTCAACATGCAATCAATGTATAGAAGATAATCTGTATGCAATAGTGTCTATATGGAGTAGCCACAAAACAAGAAGACATCAAATGACTGATTACTGAAAAAGAGACAAAGTATGATATGTGCATGGAACAATTGAATAAAATTACAAGTGCCTACATTAAAGAAACTGACAAGTTAGAAGAGTTTAAAAGGAAACATCCCTATGTACAATCACATCAAGAAGTAGACATCGAATGGAGAAAACTAGAGATTCAAGACAAGTATGAACCAAAACCTTTAGCAGTGAAAGCTCTATTGGATATATTAGAATATGCCTTTCTAAATAACAAGAAGTCAATAATCATAAATTTCAATCTTGATAAATAGTAGAATATAAGATTATTAAAAGTCCTAAATAAATGACCAACAACATTCACATGGTTCTATGATGAAATAATAGGTATAGATCCATGCATATGTCAACATTAAATCTATACAAACCCAGTTATCAAATCTTACCACCAATCCTAAAGAAGATTGAATTCTAAACTCAAAGAAATGGTGAAAATTTTTTTGGAGAAACTCTTAAAATCAGGGTTCATCTATCTAATCACAAATAGTGAATGGATTAGTCCCTTTGTCATTTTCCCAAAGAAAAATGGCAAGTGAAGGGTCTGCATTAATTTCCTATTGTTAAATTCAGTAACATTCAAGGACCATTTTTCTTTACCATTTATTAACCAAGTTCTTAATACTATTATAGGACATCAGTACTACAATTTCCTCAATAGGTATAATGGATATGACCAAATCTGTATTGCACTAGAAGATCAAGAGAAGACTACATTCACCAGACCATGAGGGATGTTTACCTACAAGAAAATGCCTTTCGGCTTATACTAAGCATCTTCCAAAAATAGATTGGCAATGGAGTGGAAGTATTCATGAACAACATTTCCACATATGGGCTAGACTTCGAACAAGCCTTTGACCAACTAGAGTATGTGTTAAAACTAATCTAAAGCTCAATTGGCAAAAGAGTCATTTAATGGTCCAAGATGGTATTGTTCTGGGATATAAAGTATCTCAAAAAGGAATAGAGGTAGATCCTAATAAGATAAAAGTTATTCAAAATATCACCTAGAGGCCAAAAACTATTAAGGATGTTAGATCATTCCTTGGCCATACCAGATATTATAGAAGATCTATTAAGAACTTTTCAAAGATAGCAAAGCTGCTAGTAGAACTTACAAAGAAAAATGCACCATTTCAATATAAAAAATAGTGTGAGAAGGAAATCAAGACATTAAAAAAAAATTGGTAGAAATATTAATCCTCTGAGCTCTGGATTGGTTTAAGCCCTTTCACATTATGATAGACGCTTCAAACTATGCACTACGAGTAGTACTCACTTATCTTGATGATCAGAAAAGACCATATTGCATACACTACTCTAGTTGAAGCATTACAAAAATATAATTTAATTACACTGCTATAGAAAAGGAGCTTATGGCTATGCTGTATACACTAGAAAAGCTTAAACATTATGTGCTTGGGTATCCTATATATGTCCACATGGATAATAGTACCATTAGATTTTTTATGAATAAACTAGCAGTCAGTCCAAGGGTGATATGATGGCTTATGATACTACAACGAGTTTGACATCAGTATGATAGAAAAAAAGGGAAATTTTGTAGCTAGTCATTTGTCAAGACTAAGATGGAAACCACAAGAACAAGATGCACCATTATTAGTCCAATTTCTTGATGAAAATTTTTTTACAAGAACAACAATGGCTATCAACTCAACAAAAAAAATCATGAAATACTAATTACATGACTTATCTCTCTACACAAGAGCTTTTTGTTAAGTAGATTAAGAAAAAAAAGTAATAGTTCCTCCACAAAGTTAAACAATATATGGATATTAATAGAAATTTTTACAAGATATGCGCTGATGGACTAGTTAGATGGTGCGTTCCAAAAGAGAGCCAACAGAGAATTCTACAAGATGCACATGAGGGACCATATGGTGGTCACTATGTAGTATGCAGAACAACATTGAAGATGATGATGGTAGGCTACTTTTGGCCTAACATATTTAGGGATGCATACCAATTCATCCAATCTTGTGAAAGATGTCAATATGATGGAGGACTAATAGCCAGAAATGAAGGTCCACGATAATGGATACAACCATTGGAGCCATTTGATATCTAGGGAATTGATTTTATGGGGCTCATCACACTAATGTCTAATGGGAAATCATATATTATAGTGATAGTTGATTATTATACAAAGTGGGTAGAAGTAGTTGCAGTCAAGGATTTCATAGCCCAAATAACTACTAAATTCTTTCAACAACACATGGTGAACAGATTTGGAGTATTAGACATGCTCATATTCAACAATGGAACACATTTTATAGGAGGTACATTTAAAGAGTTAATGTAACAACTTGGGATGAATCACAAACTAACTATACCATACCATCCCCAAGCAAATGGTTAAGCAGAAGTCACTAACTAAGAAATCACAAGAATATTAACCAAAATAGTTAGTCTATTTAGAAAGCACTAAGTTGAATGATGCTCTATGGGAAAAAAAATCCACATGGAAACTTCCAATAGGATATTCACCCTATGAACTAGTCTATGGAAAGCTTTCTACACTACCAATCCAAGTAGAGCTTCAAAATTTAGCTACTACTAGTATACTTGACCTAGACCTAAGCTTAGCTCAGAAGGAACCTCTCATGAATCTTAACCTTCTAAAGGAAATCGACTTGTATCTTTCAATAATATTTGTGGTGGTGTCCAGTTGGATATTTAGGCACTGAACCTTTTTTTTCTTACTATGTTCTTATATTGTTTTGTATTTTTTCTATTCTTTTATAATTTTTCCATTTCTTAAGCATTTTCTATTCTTTGATATCTTTTAAATTCTTTCTACATTTTCCCATTCTTATCATTTTTCTATAATTTTTTGTCATCTTTTTATACACATTTTTGTTGATATTTCTAATAAAGTGCAAGGAATGAAACAATATGTAGTTCCAAGAATGTGAATATTGTCCTATATTATAAAATCATTGAAAGATTGATTCTACATACAGTGAGACCACATCGTTCATCCAATAATTTCAAATAATAAGAGGTTTGTACTATGGCTGTAATGACATTCTTTTCACAATAAAACTAAAATAAATTTGTGACCATTATGCATGGATAGAAAAGTAAAGAACCGAGTGAGAATGACGAGGGTGTGACATCAAGGAAAATTGTGGATTCTTTAAGGCTACTACTATAATTCTTAACTTCTTGTTAAGTTGTATTATTTACTTGAGTTCTAATGAAAAGTGGAAGTATGTATGAAATAAGTGCTACCTTACCATGCCATTGGAAAGACATGTTACCCATGCCTGAAGGTAGACAACTTCTTAGAAATCTAAAAAAATAAAGTGTGCTATTAATAAACTACTTCCTTGAACTTCATTGCCAAGTGTTGATGCTTCTTATAGTAGTGGTGTTCATGTGGTTAACTTTGGCATGATGTAATGTGATGTCACTAGTAAGTGGTATGGACTTGGTTTTGATCTTAGATGGAAGGGCTAATGATCACTTTAATTATATACCTCACACAAGAATTCATTATACCTATGGCATGACACCTCATGTTCCAATTTCTACAATCCTTTCTACTCCCATTCCACCTCACTACTATATATAATTATAATTCTATGATTTTTCATAATATAGTATTATTTTCCAATTCTAGCAATACTAACATGTGTGATTTGCAAGCTAGATGTGCTTTACATTGAACTCCTTGAGTGCCTATAAACACTTATATGCATGGTTATATAAGGGCGCTAAGGGCTGAAGCCTACTTTGTAGAGGATCCACTTGTATAACTCTTGTGCTTCATATTAGCTGACCAATTTCACATCATCTTGTGTCTCCAAGATACTTCAATGATCAATTTTTACTTTCCTATATCCTCACAACTGATCGTAATTTTTGCCACCCTTACTACCATCTCTAATACATCTCATTGACCTTCTTTGCTAAAGATTCCTTATTCATAGTCTTTTATCACCAAAACCTCATATTTTGAGCATTATCTATGCTCAAGATCATTTTAGATCATCTCTACATCTTCAAACCATCCATTTAACTCAATTTTTTCATTAAAAATTACCTAAAAATTAGAATGTTTTAGTAGTGATGTGACAGCTATGATGTATTAGGCCCTACCACATTGCAACTGTGATGTCACATCTACAATGTTGCACTGAAAAAATCTATATATAAACATGAGGAGTTAGAAAATTTTTCATTCTTCTCATTTCTAGCAATGGGAGTTGATGTCGTTTTTCTAAGCCTATAGCAACCAAAATTCCAAACATCCTAACTCTCTCATTAAAGCTTTGATTTGCATTATTTTTAAACCTATTTGATCTCAGAGTGACTAAGATAGTCATGAGGGAGAGTATTGCATGTAGAAGAGTTAAATTGAGCCAAATTTTTTTAACTGTCAAAAGAATATATTAAAGGTAAGAATAAGAATTATCAACTAAAATGTAGAATAAAAATCAATAAACCATATGTTGGCGACCGTTTGGGACGCAACCACCAACGAGTGTCCTCGAACAGGATTTAGGTGCTTGCTGGTCTCTGGCAACACCAAGGGCCAGATACCTCCAAATAGACTCAATAGTTAATGTGAGTATGTGTGTGTGCTGTTGTGGCATGCGGTTGTGAAATATGAAATGACTGTGTTGTGTGTAAACTACAAATGACTTATCTTAAAGAGATTCAGCCAACTTTGCCAAGTACTATGAGTTGTTGAGAGTTCCTACTTTGTTCAATTGCCTAGTCTACACGGTCCTTATAATACCTACTTGTAACAAATAAAATTTTGCAAAAAACATTTGAGCACAACTCTGTGAATCTACTTCTAATTTTCCCCAGAGAAAGAGATAGTTCCACAAGAAAACTAGAAATAGAGCAAGATTCAATG
>MNCI01015454.1:83198-140647 GCA_015680685.1 Gnetum montanum
CATGACTACCAGCAGAGGCTCTCTTACAACGATCTCAATAGCAGTTCTTATACATTGCACAATGACCAAATTCACTACTAAAATGCTCTTAAGGCTTTCAAACACAAGTGCTTCTATGGCAAAATTTTAATAGAAATTTTCAATTGTACAACAAGAACAATAAGAGCAATCTAAAAATCCCAAAATTACTTGCCAAGGATGATACTATCTAAACCACTAGCTAAACAATTTAAACAAAAAAAAAATAAAAACATAACTCATAGGACCATGACAAAGAGGTTGAAATCTTTCCTTTAGCAAGTCATGTTACAAGCAATCTTTTACACTTTCTTCTTTACAAATGCTCTTCTCCCAAGACTCAAAAGTGTGTCTCCAAGTGAGAGCCCAAGTGCTAGCTAGTAGCCTTCCAAAGTATGATGTCAATGTCTTCTCCTAAGTCCCCCCTTGTGATCTTTCCTCCTTGATCCCTAAAGCCTTTTTATAGGGTTCAAAGGTAGTTAGGTAATTTACAAAATATCTTGGGTGGTCATAACCACCATAGAGTTAAAAAAAGCTACAATGGACAAGTGTCCTATTCAATTTCCAAGTGTCTTCATTCAGTTGCCAAGTGGCCTCATTTAATTGCCAAGTGGTCACCATGGAGATAAAAAGGTTGCAGTTGACAAGTGGCCTTTTTAATTGCCAAGTGGCCTTCCAAGTGTCTTCATGGTAATCAAAATCAAAATTAGTTACAAATATCCTAGTTGTAACTACCCTAGGAAGTTATGACTTCTATCAAAAGTCATTATCACTATAAAAATACAAAATTCACTTGTTATATATATATAATAGAGTTATTAGGATCTATTGGGGAGTTATATTGTATACCCTTAACTTGATGCTTACATCATCTTGAATCTTTCTTGACCCACGATATTCCAGATTTGAAATTTTATTGTTCTTCCCATCCAACTCAGAAGTCTTAATTTTAAAATGAACACCGATGGTACTGACGTAACTCTCCGCATATGAATCCTCTGTGAATCGCAGCAGAAGGCATGACTTTCCAATGGCGGAGTCTCCAACGAGCAAGATCTTGAACAAATAATCGTAATCAGTGCTCATCTTCGGTACCCACAGTAAATAATGCCAAGGCCGAATGACAAAGCAATTTCAACCAAGCAGATCAATAAGCCAAGCTTCAAATACGCATCCCTCGTAACGATCCTATGACGCTCCAAATTTAAAAGGAAAATCTATGGCAAAGAAATGAAGAATTCTACCATTTTTGTTGCTGTAGATGGAGGCCGAGGAGAAGAATGATGACCACGTGGAAGCACTAGGCAAGCTTCGTAGATGAGGGCAGGGATTTCCTCATCATGGGAGATTGCGAGCTCGATGAGCATGTGCAGAGGACCATGGTCACAAACAGAATGGTGGCAACATCATAGAGGGCCATGGTCACAAACAGAACCCATGTGGTCCATTGCGGTAGCATGGTAAACTAGTAGGCCACCAGCATACCTATTGCCATAAAGTAGCCCTGTGTTAACACGATGGGCATTTTCGTCCCCAACATAGAAATCACACCCACCACCGTGAAATTGAAGAGCACCACAGCTAGAGTAATATAGTCCACAGGAATGGACAAGGCTTGCACCAGTAACACTGGCACAGCCCCTGCCCATGTATGCCAGAACCACGAAGGCTGCCAAGTTCATGTACCAGTGTAGGAACCTTGTGCAGCAGAAATAGAAGAGACATACTAGCACGAATGTTACCACTGTGACCACTACTACGGAAACTAGGGCATTTGGAAGCACACCCCCAAATTTCTGCCAAGCAAAATCTGATGATTGCTCATCATATGTGAGCATTACAAGCATCGTTACTGATGAAGAAGAAAAGGAGGAGGAGGAGCCATTGAGTAAGCTTACCAGCATGCATAATGAAACTGGGCTCACAATTCTGATTATTTCTAAAAATTACTATGTTGTAGGTTTAACTCTGGCAAAATCGTCTCGAAAATTCGGAATAAAGAACATTTTCCCTGCTTACTGTGTGCCAGGCCCTGCTGCGTTGCGCTCTTCATCATCATGTTGCAAGGGATGAGGGTAATCAGGCGGTGCATAAGCATAGCAGGTTCCATCGCTGTCGTTGAAGAATGGAAATTTCCACCATTGAATTAGTTGCAGAGAGAATGGACAAGATGGTGTCTACCAGGTGTTCGAAGGAATGCGTGAACACGAATTGTCTCTGATGTTTATGGTTATTTTGCTGCAACTGCTAGACTGTGTAGGCATGAACAGGTTGAGGAAGCTATGAAGCTTTTTAAGTAGAGGATAGAAACAGATCTTCAATTGAATGCTCTTATCTGCAACGAATTGATTTTGGATTTTGCAAAAATAATGCAGTAAAAGCAAACTTTATTGTTCCATCACTCTCTTTTTCTTGTTACTATCCACTTGTGTGCCGTTTAGCAATAACATAATATGCTTCCTGATTATCATTTATTTACAAAGAATATTTTTGTTTTACATTTACGTGGATTTGGTTTCTAAATTCCAATTTATTTGAAATTTCACACAAGCCGGTGATCTTGTAGTTGATGCCTCTGGTAATATTCTTAATTTTTTTAAGGGGAGGTTTTTGGATGTGGATATGGGCATTATTACTACAAATAAGACGTTGATGCCTCTTCTCCTCAAGGTAGTTTAGAAAGCTACAAATAATTGATTTGTAAAACAATTATTTCTGAAGCAACTATAGAACATGGCCAAATGTCTCTATTAAAAATAGCACCTTAATAACACCACAAAAAAATAGCATTTCCACTACTTCTTTGGTAAAAAGTGCTAATATCATTTTTCTTTCTTTTTTAGATTAGATGCTATTTCTATTTTTTCTACAAACTGAAATTCTTGCCACTTCTCCAACTGCATAAACCTTTAATCATGCTAACCTGTTCCATGAAATGGCCAAAATGTGCCAACATCATAATACTCCTAAATGGCCATCTGAACACATAAGAAGAAAGAAATAACACTTGCGAGAGGCCATAACAATAAAAGATATAACAATTAAGGGTTTCTTTTTTATACTTTTCTATCCCTGCAATCATAATAAGAGCCATAAGTAATAATAAGAATAAAAATTGGATCAAACCAAGGATCCAGGGAAGGACTATGAAGTATTAAAAATCTATTTAAATCCTTGGATATACTCAAATGAATCTTTGATGATTGGAAATGGCTTTTAAAAGACCCATAGCAAAAGGACCCTTATAGTAGGGAAGTAAAAGACCAAGAGGTCAAGGTAGAGAGTAAGTTGGAGAACAAACTTCACAAGCAGGGTAGGAGGCCTAATCCTTTAGCATTCACCAATAAAAACCTATCACAAAACAATTTGCACAAGTTGAGGCTAAAGTACCACAAGCTCCAGAATAAGGATAATCTCTTACACTATCAGCAAAACATCTTTAGATGATTGAAGAAAAGTCAATCATGTCAACAGTGATTGTGGAACTAAATTTTGAATCATTCATGAAGTTTGCACTTGAGAATGTCCAAACATAACTTCTGTGGCCAACTCTATCCTATAATGGTGAATGGTATTTAGGAGAAGTCTACTAGTTTTGGAAAAATAAATAAGATAATGCCACTATAAAAATAGGAGTCTTAGTGCCTTATTTAGTGGAAACTATCATGAAGGCAATTAACATTTCCAATGTTGGTGCAAACATAGCATATATCTCTACAAGATCTAACACAGATGCAAAGAAGTTGTGACTACAAAGAGCTTATGGAAAAGAAGATAAAGAATATAGTGAAATGACTACTAAGAAGACAATATATTTCAAAATTGAAATTTACAACCTTTTTCCATCAAAAGGTTCAACAGAATTTCCACCTACACTACCATAAGAAGTGCCATTCTCATAGAGAAATTCAATGCTAACATAGCTCATTTGTTCTAAGAAATTCAAAGAAGGCATGGAAACTCACATTGCCATTTCCTTACCTCATCAAAATATTTTGTAAGCAAGCTAGAATTTTGGGATACAAAAAGGATGTCTTACAAAAAGCCTAGAATGCATCATATGCTAAGATGTCCAAGCGTATGCCAACAAAGAAAGGTTAGTTGGAAAAGCTAGTAGGCACTAAGGGAGTAGCAAGTTCAACACCCACAAGTCATATTCCAGCAATAGGATAAGAATAAGTAGGACCCAATGGATCAACACTAGCTAGTGATAGACCTTAATAGTGTGCTCCACTAGCTCAATAGGAGCATAAGCCTTACATGAGTCATCTACAACAAATTGCAAAAATAATAAGTTGGGGAATGAGGGAAGGTTTTTCATTGTACAATGTGAGAGATAACTTTGTAAGGCCTATAATATCAACATGACTTGCTAGTGGTCAGGTATTTTTGTAGGTAGGAGGATATGAAGATTGGGAACAACAAGTTTTAGGGAACATTGCATCTTTCCAAGTAATGCTAGAAACTAGAGAAGGAGCCATAGTTATGATTATGCAACATCAAGATGCAATAAGAGCTACAAAGATAATCATTGATCATATAAAAGAATTATTTAATGCTTCCATTGTATCACTGGTAAACATTAATAGAGCCAAAGATGTAGAAATGAGAGTTGGAACATCCATGACCCCAACAGAACATGATGATATTTTGGATTGACTGTTACAGATAGGCCAAGTTATGCAAAATCTCTTTGATATCCCCAATGATATCATTGTAGTTTAGTTGGATCTAATCTCCACAAAAGGTAAGCTGTTAATGGCCAAGACAAGAGAAAAACATGCAAAAAATGAAGTGCATAGGTTGCAAGTTGAATTAGTAGCCTTGAAAGCAAAAGGAAGTTACCTTGCACAATATGTAACACTAGACTAGTTGGATAAATTTAGAATTGAGCAAGTAATGCAACTCATAGGTAGAAATATTCAGGAAGAGATGGAGAAAGAAAAAGCAATATGAAATACATCTATGATAGAAGCCCAAACTTATACACATGCTAAGGCCATAACCACCCTTGAAGAGGAAAATAAGAAAATTGCTGTTGAAAATACTAGGTTGAAAAATATAGAGAAGTAGAAAATTGTTCTTGAAGAAAGTATTCACTAATTAAAAAAGCAATTTATCAAATTCAACCAAGACATGGGCAAATTGACTAGAGAAAACTAAACCCTATCAATCAAAGAAGTCTATGCCATTTATCAAGAATTAGTAATCGCAATCAGTGCATGAAAAAATGAGGCCAAGAAACATGAAAGGCTTAAAAAACATTTCAAAGACTAAGTGGACATGTATAAGAAAATTAATTAAAAAAAAATCTAGATGGATAAATCCAAAATTAGTTCAATCATTACATAGACACCTGATTCGCAGCTGATTCTGGATAGTCTCGCCCATGTCCACCAGGTTGAAGTGAAGAATAAAAACCTATAGATTGAAGATCTCAAAAAACTACATGGGGTTAGCAAACCTTTAGTATGCTAATATGGCCATGTTAATAGTAGGAAGACCATGAAATGAGCTAGAAGAATTAGGAGTTGTAGTATATGCCATGTATGAAAAGGAGTTTGTAGATTCAAAAGATGCACAACAGAAATTACTTATTACAAACTTTGATCTTGAAATAGTGAAAACCAACTATCAAGATCAAAAAAATGTAGTAGCAAATCTAGCTTGATAAATAATGGATTACCAAGAATTAAGAAAGGTGGCTAGTGCGTTTGAGAAAGAAAGGAGGCAATTTGCAACTTGATATGTGAAAACTAGCAAAATGTTTTCATAACTACCATGTTCATGAAAAGTACTGACGTCATCAAACATTGGAAAATTCACTTGGACAGTACATGACCCAAGATCAAAAGAGGAAAAGCTTCAATTACTACTCTATTGTTATTAATTTTAGAAGCCTAATGAAAAAGAAAAGAAGTTGATGGAGAAGCCACCACTATTGGAAATTTAAAGGCTACATCAAGCTTTCATATTTCGTTTTGTTTTCTTCTATTATTGTTGTCAAATGTGTCCATCATGCCATGCATGATAATTTTGTAAAGCATCACTTGAACGACAATGCAGCATTTAGAGTTAAGTAGTCATGTCAAGTCTAAATACTCCTCATAATTTTGTAAGGGACTTTATGGTTCTTTTGTTTTAACTAGAAGATGAGTTTCCAGTCAGTTATAGGGGTATGATAAGACTTGTTTTTAATGATTTGTGATATCACATCTATGATATCATATCTATGACATCATAGTCCTACATACGTCATTGTTGATGTGATGTAGAGGATCCTAGTCACCTCTATAAATACCTACACTAGGTCACATTGGATGAACAACTTTCATTCCACCCTTAGGAAAATTTTTGCAGTTTGTTTTCATAGTTTAGACTTAGTGATAAAATGAATGCCCATAGTGTGGTGTTTAATAGTTGTATGCATCATTATTCAAGTGGATTATACTTGGGCATAGTAAATGAATAGAAATAAAGATTGAGATTGTTGCCACCATTGTCACATTACACTTAGCTTCTTTACTTTTACTTAGTCATTTTCTTTTCTTAGCTTAATTTTCATACCTTTAATATGTTTACTTTACTTTAGTTCTTTACCTTTATTAAGTACTTTACTTTCTCATGTTCATTAGTAAGGTAGAATGAGTATGACTAGTTTCAAGTGTTAAGTGTAATTGTTTGGTAATCCAATAGTGGTTTCACTTGATTTGCTTAGTAGTGAACTCATTGAGTAATCCCAGTAATGGTTACTTGAGCCTAGAACATGTTTGGCAAGCCAAAAATGGATGCTCATTGCCATAGGATAGAATAGATTTACATTTATATTAGCATTTAGATGTAGATTTTATTCTCATCTCTCATTATGAATATACTTAAGAGTAATATGAGCCTACAACATCAACATATCACACACCTCACTGAGAGCTAAACCATACTAGTCACACTTCACTAGCTCAAGGTGGGAAGACAATGATCATGAACTAATTATCAAGCACCAACATATTTACATTGTTCATCCATGGATTATGATCTGGTCATGTGCATGCACTTGTGACTTGTATGATAGAGTGTTGGGATACCTAGTTTCTCATCATTATAATAAAAGAATACCAATAAAACTAAAGAGAAAATTTTGCAAGATAACAATGAGGCTTGCTATCTATATGGTTCTAAATGTTGGGTAGTACAAAGGAGGCATGAACAATAAATCGATGTGGTAGAAATGAAAATGCTTAGATAGATGTTGAATGCTACTAGAAGAGATAAAGTGCACAACATAGACAATAGAGAAAGACTTGGAATGACTTCTATTCTTAATAAGTTATAAGAATGGTGGCTTAGATAGATTGAACATGTATAAATAAGATTAAACAACAAGCCTATAATACTCTCCTTCTTATCATTAGCTTAGAGAGCATTACATTGGGTATCAAACTTATAAACAAATGAATGATCATGAAAGATAAAAGTGAAATGATTTAACCTAGTGATAAGGTAAAGCGAAAGAAAAATAACCATAACCATGACCAGAAGCAAATTGATATTATCAGTATAAGAATAATGATGATAAATGATTATAATATAAAAGCTAAAAACTAAAACTACATAGAAATATATAAATTTGACTTTAATGTATAGCCATAAAAGGTTGAACAATAAAAAATATGTCTAGTAGTACATGCAAATATCTAGGATACAATTAGAAGTAAACAACAAATTGTAAAGAGTCTTCTTTCCTCACCTAGCCCTAACAACCTGAAAATAAAAGAGGAAGTCATTATAAACTAAGTGAAAAACCTTGACACCTCACATGATCCAAGAGCAAGCCTCATGGTGGGATCTAAACAAAGGCATGTTAACTTGCAAGTACATGTCAGCATAGCATAAAATATCTAACATCAAGGAGCACTCAACAAACATAGTTCTAGAATATCAATAAACAAAGTAATAAAACTAATATGATCATTTGAATCCATCAACCTAAAAATAATGAAGCTAGCACACACCACACTTAGTTTCAAATGTGGAATTGTTATCATGAGTACTTAGCCAAATAAACTAGTAAACTACTATGGACATGAATTTATTTATTAGTCTTAAACCAAACTACCATTGTTAGATCTACTACCTGAAACACTATGAATTTCGAGACCTCAATGATCCAGCAAAGTCTCGAAGTTTAGGCAAAGACTTGCACAAGGACGACGTCGAAACATCCAGGCGATGGAAACATTGGAAATAATGGCACATCTCAGCAAGTTTTCTTTTTTGGCTAAGGGCCAGTTACGCTACGCAGCTCAGCATAGCAGACTCTAAAAGACAAAATAGAACAAGGGATGCATAGTGGTAACACTTCAATTTTGCAAGTTGGCCATGATCAAAAATATTAACTATTGTCATATTACACCATGTTACGCTACACAGGGTAACGCAACGTAATGCAAGCAGTGCAGTTCACTTATTCATAGTGACAAAAGTAATGAAATTCAGGCAGTGGTAGTAATTACGCTACGATACGCTTTCTAGTATATCATAGCGTAATCGCAGAACAATCCATTCAACGCAAGAGACAAACTCAAATGAACTATCTTCTTAAGGGGTAGTTATGCTATACTACGCTTCAGAGTGTAACACAACATAGCGACACAAGCTTCAACTATAGCACATCAGGTCAACGGTATTCTGTGGGCCCAGGACACGCGTCATCTAAACCGCGTTGTTCTCTTAACCCTTATCTTATAAATACCTTGGTTGACTAAGATCAAAGGGTTAGCATTTTTTGACAGTATTGGCAAATAAAATAGTTATTGGCGAGACAACAAGAAGAGCATTGACGGTGACAGAGAGAAGCTTTTGACCAGAGACTTCAAGTTGGCAGACATTTTGCTTCGAGCCTGACTCCCTTTCGCCCAGATTGGCTAGAACAAGGTAGATTGGCCTTTGCTTATTTTATCTCTGAATAGCTTCTTGCTCTCGACATGCACTTTGTCTAAACCGAAGGCCTCCTACAACCATTGTATTCAATATATTTATCTATAAGTTCAATCCCAAGTTTCGGGATCGTACATTCTTGAAATTCAATTTGTTGCATTTCTAATTACATTGATTTTACAATCATTTTGCATCATTTACATTGTTATCACTATCTCCAAGACCCGATCTTAGAGCAAATCTCGTTTTCCCGTCAATCGATATTGTACCTTCACATTGAAATCGTCATTTTGTGATCCAATCATTACAAAATTTACTAATTAAGTAAGTCCCTGTTTGATCGACAATATCATTCAGGGCACCTCGGATTGTTTTTCTCCAGCATAACCCTCACACGGATTTGGGTTTAGAACTGTGTACACTGAAATTCGCTCAGTGTTTCCAGCAATCGCCATTTTTCATTGTTACAGTTTTTTGGCGCTAGAAGAAGGGCCTGATCCTCCGATCCGCATTTCATGGGTAGTCTTGTAAGCTATCTGTACCCATTGTCGATCGATCTAAACGTAATACCTCCATGGTTGTTTACGAGATTGTGTGGTGCAGATCGATCGCTTGAATGATTCCTCTAGAATCCTGTAAGGTAGAAAGCCCATTTATTTTTTCCTTAGCTTGCCTTTGTCCTTGCGATATTTATCCTTTTCGTCATTACTCTCGAGCTGTGTAGAGAATGGCTGCATCAACCATCGCTGTTGACACTAATAACCTCGAGAATCCTTGGACACTACAAGTTATGCCTCCTGTGGTCAAGCTGCCAACCAATCCGGTGCAACCACGCCGATTCCTCAAGCTCCAAAATAAAGAGCCTAAGGGGCACGCCCAATGCAAGGAACATTACAATTTCCTCTATGCTAAACTTGTGGCAAATTTGCCCATGTATCCACAAGAATGCAAAGAGAAACGCGAATACAAATTCATCTACTGTAATGGGAAGGAATTCGTTCCTTCGCCTAACACTTCCATACATTTACCAGATTAGCAACAGTGGATGTTGGACCAACTGTTAATGGCCAAGGTGTTAGCGGAACAACGAGACGAGATGTACCTTGATGAGGCATCCCATGATGGGCAGGAAGATTTAGAACCCCACTCCAAGGGAGGTAGTCACGCTAGCTTTTTTGTGGCTCCTCCCTCCACCGCATCCCACGTAAACCCGTTGTTTATGGTCACTACACCATTATCATTGACTACCGCCAACTGTGTGGCGCATATTGCCCAATGACATTTCTTCTCTCCAGCTACCCTCCTTGGCAGTATTCCTTTATAGACCATCCCTCTATAGTCACAATTGGCTAACCCATCTCATCATATACTTGTGCCTACATCACTATATGTGAACACAATGCCTACTTCACAATTACACACAGTTCCTGCATTCATCCCAGCTCCCACAATAGGACCCGCCACTACAGTGTGGTGGGCTCCAAATACATCATCCTTTATAGCATAGCCTACGCAGATGTCTCATCTCACTCATCATCAGCACCAAGTCCTGCAGGCGCTAAACCCTGCTACAAGGGCATTGTCTATGCCCCCAGCTATGCAAAAAATGTATCCCATGGCATAGTCGACGATGGTCACTCCATCTACACTGCCTATCGGGTGGTGGATGTCACAAGCGGCACTACCTACAGGGGTAGTCCCGATAACATCGCACATAGGCCAAGCTGCCACCCCTATTCTACCACCTAGTGTGGCTCATCCTGTAATTCCATAAATAACCTCTTCATCTACAGGTTTGGATCAAGCTTTCCAGCTTATTCAGACCCTTACTGAGGAAGTTAAGCACCTCAAGGCTACCGATTTCGACATAATACAGGTCATGGATTTTTACCATGACAATCCTATCAACCCAGCAGTGCTTGTCTTGTTGTTGCCTCCTAGGATGCCACTCCTCCATTTCAAAAAATATAATGAGGAAGGCAATCCCAACACCCATCTAGTCACCTTCAGGTCAGAGTTGTTGTTATTGCAACAATGACCACACACCATCATCCGTGTCTTTGCTATGTCCCTAACGGGTAAATCTTTAGACTAGTATCGAGCACTCCCATGCTCTTTCATCTCAACCTTGGAAGAGTTATTAACTCAGTTCGTAACTCGTTTCAAATACAACCTGAAACCAGAGGTCACCCTGGATCAACTCATGGGAGTCAAACAAGATCTGCTTGAGCTGGTCCAAAAGTTTATACAACGATGGAGCGTAACCTTGAACGAAATCCGTGAACCCATCGTAGAGGCTTATTTGTTAGCTATCTTCAAGGGGGTAGTCAACGATTTCATTAAGTCCAAACTGTATTACCTCATTCCCCGCTCCCTCAGCAAAGCCTTCATTTAGACTAAGAGCATTCAAGATGCGGTAGAGGCTAGCAAAGACCCAATGTATGTGGTCTATAAAAATGCCCACAACAAGGGTAAAGACAAAGGAAAAACTACGACAACGACTGTAGTAGTGGTAGCCAAAGGGACCAAGAAGAAAAATAACAGCAAGAAAGTACCTGCGGCGCCTACTGAGCCCACAACTACCTCAAACAGAGCTAACCAAGAGACTCCACCCACCCCTGAGGCATTTCCACAGCTGAAGCCTAATTTTGAGTGTAAAGATCACTCAAAATACACAACTCTACCTATAAAGCCTTCAGAACTTTTGAAGCAATTACTAGGAACTGGCCATATTCAACATAAGAAGGTGTCTGAGGAAGGTATGAAACGCCACAAACGGCATTGCGAGCTGCTTAAGAATCCCTCTTTGGCCTTGCCAAACGAATCGCCAGTCCCCAAAAACTTTAGGCTGGATCATTTCTGTGACTATCACCAGCTGTGTGATCATGACACAGATTACTGCTGGGTGTTGAAAGATGACATTCAATGCATGATCGATCAAGGTAAACTAATCTTAGACAACAGTAGTCTGGTCTGTCCGGAATACCAATCCATGCACATGTACTAAGACCCGTTAAACATAAATAACGTAGGGTACACTATCAATGTGGTGAGTATGGAGGGCAATGGCGAAGCATAGCCAAAAAAACCCTTTGTGCTACATGTACCTCCTCGCCTATCTTAGATGATGGGCCTGTCAACATCGATGGGCACGGTTCAACAACAACCCTTCATTCTTCAGGTTCCATCTCCTACCTTCATTTTGCAGTCCACTATTGCTAAAGCCGCAGCTCAACCTGTGCCCATACCTATGACACCCTTTGTCATTAGGGTGTTAGGGCTGTTAGTTGCTCTTGCTACATAGGGGCGAATTTCTAAGTCGACGCCTCAATCACAACCCAACAGGAAAGGAGAAGGACGTATGATAACTGATACAACCAAGGATAGAATTATGCTAGGGTTTCCTAGGCCTATGCCCCTTGCCTCAGCACCCTTGGCACCATCCTCTAAAAAAGACAATGCTACGTAGGTGCAACCATCTACTCCCAACCCAAGAAAACGTAACCCTCAACCAGAAACCACGCCTCCTCAAGAGATTTTTTTCCTAGGACGAATGGAAGAAGAGAGGGGTGATAAAAAACCAGATCATGGACACGATCTCCTCGACACTTTTACGCAAGTTAAGCAGGCTCTAAAACAAAAAAAAATACAATGTTGAGCTTCTATGACTTGCTGATGATGTCACAAAAGCATCATGAGGCCATGGTTCGCATGTTAACGTCCATATCCGTGGGCGAGAGCCTACCAGTGGATGAAGAAGTGATCCACTCCATCATGCTTCCCCTTGCCACTGAACAACCCCAGCCTTCTTTACTGAATTTTCATGATGAATCCATTAAGGATGACACAGATAAGGGTCAAGTGATAATAGCACCTATGTTCATCACTATCTGGGTTGGCTAATACCGAATTTGGAGAGTACACGTAGACGACGGGGTAGCTGCCAATGTCATTCCATACCTCATAGTGGATAAACTGGGTTTGTTCGGCCAGATCAGTCCCACGACAACGTCGTGTTTATGGGGCATGAGTGCAAGTCAAAGGAATAGTGCACATCAACTTCATAGCGGGGGACCAATTCCCCACAGACACAGTGTTTATCGTTGTCGAGGAGATGCCTGATTTCAACTTAATCCTAAGGAGATCCTGGTTGGCTTAACTAAGGGCAGTCTCATCGCCCATCCACCAAGAGATCCATTTGCCCTACGCAGGAGGAGAAGTGATCATCCATGGTGATAAGATGATCTCTCAGGCTGTTAATAACGTAGAAATGGAACAGGGTTCAGAAATCGAAATCCTCGGAGATCAGTCTCCTGTCCTAATATTTGAATAGGCCAAAACAGTAGCTAATGATAGCTTGATCTGGGCTAAACTACCTTTTCAGGAGGAAGATGGTGGCATAGAGGAATAAAGTAATAAGCCTCCTCATCCATATGCGTCGCCAAAACTAAAAACAATTAAGAAGCAGCTACGGAGCTAGTGAATGAACACATTAGCATGACATGTCACATTAGTCCACGTTGTTTACTGTTACACAATTTACGATCTCTCTTTTCACATTGTCCTTATTACGCTTCTTTCATATGCATTATGACCTGAAATGGCCTTAAACTAGTTGCGGCCCGCGATGGCCTAAAACTGGCAAATGAGATTTATTCTTTTACGCTTACAATGGCCCAGCCCAAAATGACCTTAAATTAGTTGCAGCCCACTATGACCTAAAACTGGTAAATGTAATTTACCCCTTTACACTTATGACTGCTTGACCCGAAATGGATTTAAACTATTAACGGCTTGCAGTGGCCTAAAATGTGTAATCCTTTTAATAATATGTTTCACTTCATGAAAACTAAAATGATTACAGATTGAAGAACATTGTCCTTTACTCTATTTCATTATAAAAAAATGTGGGTCGATATAGCCACACTACACGTTTCCTTTGTTACCACTTCCACCTGTGTCATGCAACTTCAGCTCTGCCTCATGAAGATCATCCTCATAAGGACCTTCTTCGAGTTGTATCTCTTTGTGGGGGTGATTCCTTTCGTGAGGCTCTCCCTCATGGGGACTCTTGCCACGAGGTTCATCATCTTCGTAAAGCTCCTCCTCATGGAGATTCTCTTCGTGAGGACCATCATCTCCATTTCCTCATGAGGATCCTCTTCGTGTCGATCCTACAATTTGACATGAAACACGTGTTAGCATCGGCACCAAAACTACGCATAACAAGAATACAATAGTCTTACAACTTACCTGTGATGGTCCTACGTCAACCGCGAAAGGAATTTGTTCCAAGCCAATCCACAGGCATTGCATGATCTCGTCCTTGGTGAGCTCAGACTAAACCCCATCTCCTAGATCAGTTCCAGCCTTAACCTTCCCCTTTTCCATAGGAGTCCATCGGGGTGGTTTAGGAAAGGAGGGATAGTGGTCTCCCCTCCAGGGAGAGTCATTTCTCTCTCAGGAGAGGCACTCATTGTCACTTGCTCCTGAAACTTTTCATACGTTCCAGAAGCACCGATGACATTGAGAAATAGCCGAAGGGACTATGCTTCAACAGTGAAACCCCTGTAATGTTGCTGGTAGGTGGAACTTTCTCACTTATACACATGCATGTGGTCCTTTTGTGCTTGCCCCCATGCTTGGACCCTCGCACTAAAATCCTTCCAGTCTTGGTTCTTCTGGGCTAGGAGATCCATTTACATCCGTTGCTCAATAAGCTCACAGCTGGCTTAGACGCTGTTTCTGACGACCATCTAATAACGGGTGTAGTCAATCACAACTATCTGCTAATTCTCATCATTGGCCTCCCGAGCTTGCAGAAATTTTTTTCGAGACTCTAGGTCCTCAATCCTACCGATTAGAAACGTCTTCTCCTTTTCTAATTTCTGCAACCTCTTCCAAAGATCTTCGTTGACGTCCTCACACTCCCATAAAGAGCGGGCCAAGAATAATGCACATTTACGTACTTCATCGTAAAGGCTGCGTGACACTGCGGTTACCTCTGGTGAAGGTTCAGGGGTACTGTCTAGGTCAACGGGCTCTTTGGGATCCCATCTGAGGTGAGATCCTATAACATAAAAAAGTAACAGCTAGGCGCAACAAAATAATGCAATGTCACAATGCCAACAATCCCTGTGTTATGACAGTCATGTACCAATCTTAGGATCGATTCGCTCTAGGCGGCTAATCATATCGTTTGTGATGGCTTCCATAAAGGTAAATTTATCAGGAATCTCACCCTAATGCTGAGTTGGTGCCACTGATGAAGGCATGCTGCTATTATTAGAGGTGTTTGCTAAGCAAACGAAATGACTTAGACATAGTACATGAGATGTAAAGGGCAATTGAGATAATTACGATAACAAAAAACTCAATTCAACAAAACCCTCAAGAGTAATAGCGTGAGGTTTGCCCTCTGAGGGAAGATCAAACTCACTAGTGACTAACTGCTTCTCTTTTCCTGGCTCGTCCAAATGGACCTTTGTGTCCTCTACTTCCATCTCTTCTTTGGGCACAAGAACTCGTGTGCCACCTACGTCACTAACAAGGGCCTACTTTTCTGAAACTGGGGTCCCTTCTCCACGTCATAAAACTATGGCCCTTGTTTCAGCGGTCAACTCCTGTACATCTTTTCCTTTGTCTGCCAAATGACACAGTTAACCAAAAAAAACCTTGTTTACTTTTTATAATCACTACATGATGCAACGACATCTATACATAGTGTAGTACATATATAAACTAATTGTGCCTCTCTTTACTTACCAGCTGGGAGATCGTTCCTGTGAAATTCAATTTGGAGCCCCTTGCCCTCTGCATCCGTCAGGCCAGGAGATTCCATGGCTAAACAATGCTTTTTCAGCTAGATTGATGAACTCACTATTTCTTCTGCCAAGCATTTCCCTCTCAACGCACTACTAGTGTAAGAAGGGAGTGCCCCACCCATGCTATCTTGGCCCTGCTCACGAGGTGCCTCCAAAACCTTAGTCGTAAGTGAAAGCGAATCCCTGATACCTTCAGGGGGATCTTGTGACCGAGTGGTGTGAAAAACCTGCAAAATCCATGGTTTGGAAATCTAGTTACGATCTTGTTGTACCCAAACTTCATCCCTACGAACCACTAGGAATTCAGCAAAATGCCGAAAGCAAGCTATAAAAAAGGCAAAGTGCACGTTGAAACAAGACTCGAGCTTCTTGCGAAGCTTGACCATTTTTGCCTACAGGCCTTCAGTGAGGTAACTGACCCAATTATATTGTGCTCCCTCCTCCATAACCTCCCACATGACCCAAGCCTGCCCTATGGTAAGAATTCTTTCCTGGGAAAGCAACTTGGGGAAGGCGTGGGCTTGGAAGAGGGGATAAATGGTATGAGCCACCTCCAGCTAGATTTTATCAGCAAGGACACCTTTTGGTTCCTTTTTCATCCTTAGCCACTCCTATATCTCCTTTTGGTGTTTAGAACTCCTCTTTGACCTTTCTTCTACCAGAGGGCCATCAGAGGGAATGCTGAAGAAGTCGACGAACAATTGAGCATCAATATCAAAACTCACACGCACATTATGCACATGCATGTAAAGATGCTCAGCCTCCTCACTGAAGGAGTCAACTAGGATTAACATTCAGCTATAGTGACATCGAGGGTTACAGTTAGAAATAGCTCCATCAGTCCAGCTTCTCAGAGATTATTGTTTAGAGCAGCTGGGGCCGCTCCATGGTTGAGCCAATGTTGCGCCTCTTTTATGTTGCCATAACGAAAGAAGAGACTGCTCGTTTCACGCCCGGAGGCTATCACCGTGACCTCGCATGATTCCCTAGCTATGAACATAAAGCAATGGTTTAGACAATATAGCAAAATTACACAATTTCATACATTATTTCCATTCTGTGAGATGCTATAATGGACAACCATAGCGTAAATTACCACGTCCGAACAGTGAAGGAAACAATGGAATTTTCTCTTGCACGTCTGCAACGATGATAGGACAATCCAAAGTGCACTACTTATCCAGCCATCCGGAGTTCTTACACTTGGTGAAAATTTGACATAGCAGACAAGGTAGTGTGGGATTTCAAATTCTAGCTATCCTAGGACACTAGCATGTACATTGCTAATAGAAGTGAACTCCTTTATAGCTACTTCAGTCATAGATAACATATCTGTATCACCTTGGAGACCATGCTCATTGATAAAGAACCTACACAACAGAATATGGGCAATTTTTTACACTTCATACGAATTCAAATAATGGTTAGCGTATTATAACGCTGTGGAAACACTTACCCGCCTGCATAATACACAATGCCAGGTGGATTCTGGAAGTAGGTCGTAAGATGACGAGCCACAAATAGAGTGTTATAGGCATGATAACAATCAAATCTGGGCATATCCTAGATCCAAGATAAATGTCTCAACCCCTTGGCGCTCTGTGCATGGTCTTGCACCCGCATGGTTTTGATTGAGTCATCCATCAAAAACATTAAGATGCTCTGCGTTGATCTAACCAGTAGTGTCTCCAAAATGATGACGGTTGTGTCGGTTGGTAGATGTGACCAAATAATTACACTATAATTATGTCAAAAAAATTGGAAAAACTCCTATGCGCCTCTTCAGAACCAAATCACCTCCTCCCCTACATGAGCATGAGGAGGAGGAACATTGGCCATGGGGACATGTAAACACCACAAAATGCCCACAATGTCTAAAATGATCAGGACGATCTTTAGCGTAATCCTTTACAATAAAACACACTATCATTAAGAAAAGCAATTAAGACATACTAACGACGTAAGAACAACATCAACATAAAAAAAATCTCATAAAAATCCATTACGCAACATTAGAATTTTGGTTACCTTGACTCCCAGAAAATTGCAGGTTACGTTGGAAATGCATTACCAATACCACCCAAATCCTTGCGATGGTGCAAGTTTATCCCTAATAACGGCGATAAAGTAATACCACATATTGTCCCAGCATAACATGCAACCATTACAGGTGAGATAATGGAATGTTATTTACACTACATAAGGGTACAGTACCTGGACCCTTCTAGTCATGCATCGTGTTTGCACAGTATTGCCCAAGATCACCCAAATGCTTGCGATGGTGCAAGGTTTCTCTTTGATAACGATGATAAGGGTAATATTACAAACTACAATAGGTTAGCCCACACAACCAGGTATTAACACTCGACATAATACACATTTTTGAAACAAGTACAATTGCGATGCCATAACAATAAAAATAACAATCATACACAAAAGGTAAAAGGTGACTTACCGGGCGAGTGGAGTAGCTTCCCGAGTTTCGACCCAGGCCTTTGAAATCTACTATAGACTCTCCTGCACTTCATCAATCTTTGCCAATTTGGCATGTTTGCCTTTGGTCTTCGGCATCATGGTTACGCTTGAACAATTCTTACAAAATTGTCTACTTATGCCTTCCTTCTGCTCTCCTTCTGCTATAGCCTAATTCAGATTCATGATCTTTACAATCTTCTTTGAGGACGAACCATTGACTTATAAATATAATGGTTGAAACTAACTGTTTTCATGTCTGATCAATGCGAAACTTTCTCGAAACATAGGTATGTTAGTGTGACATGAAGTGTAATGAAACCAGCCTGGCCACGCATTACTATTCTTTATGGATGGTAGTGCGTGGTGAAATTACTAAGTTATATCAGGCTGGTTTCATTCACGCAGTCGATTACTTAGACAAATATCTAACTTAGATACCCAATTTGATATACGCATCTGTATAGACTTCTTCGATCTAAAAAAAGCAACAAGTAAAGACAACTTCCCTTTACCGAGTATCGACCAACTTATTGATACAACAGCTGGCCACACATTACTATTCTTTATGGATGGGTTTTTGGGCTATAATCAAGTTCGCATCAACCTAGAACATCAACTGAATACAACCTTCATGACCCCCTGGGGAACTTTTTGTTACACCATGATGCCTTTCGGGTTAAAAAACATTGGAGTAACTTATCAACGTGCCATGACATACATCTTTAGTAATTACCTCTTAGAGAGATTAAACAACTCCGTAGATGACATAACTATCAAATCTAGGAAGTCAGAAGATCATACTGAGGATCTAGAGATAATTCTTAAATGATGTCTTAGGCACGACCTATGGTTCAACCCAAGAAAATACATCTTCAAAGTCAAAACCGGACGCATTTTGGGGTTTGTGGTATCGGAGATCGGCATACGAGTCGACCTCGACAAGGTTAAAGCCATTGTTAACCTAGCACCACCTACAAATCTCAAAGAACTACGTGGGTTGCAGGGTAGGTTATAATTTATCAGGGGGTTCATCTTGAAGTTAATAGACAAATTACATCCTATGCAGCATCTGCTTAAGAAAGGAGTTAACTTCGAATGGACCGAAGACTGCCAGCATGCATTTGATGACTTGAAGAAAGAGCTGTTACATTTGCTAATGGTTTTCACAAAGGGATCAGCCTTTCTACATATACTTGGCAAGCTTAGATGTGTCTATAGTTATGTCGTTGTGCCAAAGAAGGGACGATGGGTCGGAAGTTCCTATCTATTATCTAAGTCATGCTCTATTTGCGTACGAAACAAGGTACAATGAGGTAGAGCGTAGCTGTTTGGCATTGGTGTTTGTACTAAAAAAGTGTAGACACTATCTTTTCCATAGTCACGTCAACATAATTTGCAAGAATAACATTCTGCATGCCATCACACACAATTTATATGAGAGCAGTAGGAAAGCTCGTTGGAAGGCCATCACAGCGGAATTTGACTTGCACTATGTCGGACAATCATCCACGAAAGGCCAGGCCATAGTTGACTAGCTTGTAACATCACCTATTAATAATGAAGCCACGATAGAGCCTGAGTTCCCTGATGAACAGATACATAGTTTAAGCCTTGTATCAACAGGCCTCAAAGCGACGTTATACTTTGATGGAGCTTCGACTACTAGAGGTGGCAGTGCTGCCACTGTCATTACGCTCTCCCCTGAAGATGTTCGTCCATTGGCTTACTTCCTAGAATTTCCTTGTACAAATAATGTGGTAGAGTATGAGGGGCTCCTCAGGGGATTGTGAACAGTCAAGGAACTCAACGTTCAACACCTGGCAATCTGAGGCAATTCGATGCTCGTCATCAATCAAATCATAGGGGTCTATGCCTGCAAAGATGTGCATCTGCATCCCTATTACGATATGGCTAAAGATCTCCTGAGACAATTCATGAAAACTGACATCCAACACGTGCCATGTAATGAGAACACCATAGCCAATGCACTAGCCACACTAGCTTTAAATGTGCCACCACATTTGTTTGCCACCTTGCCCACCTTAATGATAGAATGTACAAACCTTGTCATTCAAGCAACACAAATCTCTTCTTTAAGCATGGGGAAAACACCAGAATGGTATGACAACATTAAAACCTACCTTCTGCATGGCGAACCACTGCATGAGTTAACACCTGCACAAAAGATGCAATCCACAAGTGTGCCAGGCAATACGTCATTATCGGAGAAAGTACTCTATGTAGGTGCTCTTTTGATGGTGTATTGTTAACCTACGTTAATAGTGACCAAGCACAAAATATAGTTAGCGAAGTCCATGAGGGCCTATGTAGAGGACACATAGCTCTGCGAGCCATGGTTGCTAAAATCAGATGCTTAGGGTATTACTGGCCATACGTGGAAAGAGATTTCCTTACCAAGGTTAAGACATGTGACATGTGCCAGCATTACGCAAATTTAATACACATGTCACCAATTGAATTTCACACTACACAGATCACTTGGCCATTCCAATGATGGGGACTAGACATCATAGGCCCCATCACGCCTAAGTCTTCCGCAAGACATAGCTTCATTATCATTGCCACCGAGTACTTCACGAAGTGGATCGAGGCTATTCCCCTACGAAAGATTACATCTCAATAGGTTTGCAATTTTATCTTGGACAATATAGTAACCAGGTTTGGGCTTCCCATGACTATTGTAACCGAGAATGGGCCACAATTTAGTAGTACCGAAACCAAATCTTTCTACAGTAACCTTGGTATCAAACAATCTTTTTCCTCATCCTATTACCTACAAGCAAATGGTTAAGTAGAGGCAACAAACAAGGTGGTCATCAATTTACTGAAAAAGATGCTCAGCAGCAACCAAAAATGATGGCATGAAAAGATCCTCTATGTGCTATGGGCCTATCGTACGAAATGCATAACAACTACCAGTAGGACACCCTATAGCCTGGTCTATGGATTTGAAGCGGTGTTGCCCCTACAACTACAGGTTCCCTCACTGCGGATGGTCCTCTCCATGGTTATAAATGAGACTCAACACAACGAGTCTAGGATTGTGGATCTAGACTCAGTAGAGGAGAAACACATTCAAACACTTGAAAACATCGAAAGATATCAAGACAAGTAGAAAAAGAAGCATCATCGCAACCTGCATTAGCGATCGATTAAGAAAGGAGACTTGGTTCTTAAGGCTGTTCATGAACTAGTGAGCAAATTCTTTACAATCTGGGAAGGCCCTTTCCTGGTCCTCCGCACATACGGCAACGGAGCATTCAAGTTAGCAGATATCAACAGCAACGAACTCCCGAATCCGGTGAATCATATGTACTTGAAGTGATACCATGTCTAGACATTGACTCAGCTCAAACGCAAGGTAATAAATGTCTGCTACAATGTAAAAATGGTAGTGTTGTACACGTCCGCTACGACGTAAAATTAGCATTTCTTGCACGCGTCTGCCATGACACTAAATTGGCAAAGTTTTCGACCATCTGTCATGACGTGAAACTGGCAAGGTAAGCATCCATCTGCTGAGACGCTAAACCAACACAAACTTGTCCCTGGGTCACGACACAAAACTAACATCCATAGCATGATCTACTGGGACCATAAACTAGCTCCTCCACCATCCACTATGACGTAAAACTAGCACGCTTCAGTCTGCCCAGACTCTAAACCGGGACCACGGTTCACTGAGACTTAAAACAAGCAACAATGGTCCACCAAGACTTAAAACTAGAATCCGACAATAGACAATACATGAAGAAAGTGAGCATGATCATTCTTGCACAGCATCCCTACCATACAGAACGAATAGCACATTGGAACAGACGCAATGCTGCTACCCTGCTGGCATCATACTAATTCCTCGAATATGCTGAAAGGCATCTACTGACCCCTCGAAGATGTTGCTATGATAGCCACTCCATAGTTGCAACTCCTGGGGTCAACTTCGCCACTTGGGGTTCCAAGGAAACTATGGTTACCCATGGCCTTGGTAGCCTCCACTTGTCGCTGCTACTAGAATCTGGCTTAATAGATTCATCTAACTAGTTCTTTGCCTAGTCAATTGGATAAGATGAATCTAGCTATCGATGAAGAATTCTTGAACTGCAGCATCAACAAAGAGATCCTTGCTTCTTACTACAGTCCCTTCTCTATGGCCTACGCTCTTCTTTTCACTTCGGGTGGTGCTTGTTTCAACAGCCTCCCTAGTGATTAGGACGATTGCCTTTGCTTTCTGTTCTCTATTATGTTTTACAGGTTACTTGTTACGATAGTGTTGTTCAAGAATGCACTCACCTAGAGGTGAAGCATCACGGCGTTCTGAGGTGGTTGCTCAGATTAGCCTGAATACTTGGAAATGCAGACCCTTCCTTTTCCCCTCCATCGGACAACTTATTTCACTTTCTCCTTCCTTTATCCCTATAATCTCTTTTATCCTTCCTTCCTATTTGTATAGAATGTGAGCATGTAAGAACTCTTTCGCACATGATAATCCTCCCATCCATGAATTGGTGTAACACAACTCGCCTTATGGAAAGCATCCTATTCAAGAAAAAAGGGGGCACAGCTAGGCAAAATGGATGAGACACAACTCATCCTAGCCACATGATCATAACACAACTCATCCATGCAAGCCTTGTATATACAGTATAATAGTGTAACCTCTCGTGAAAACACCTGTGAGAAGATTCCAAATAGCATGTTTGCAAAGTATCCCACTCAAGCTTGAGTCTTCCCCGAACCTCCCTCCCTCACTACTGTAAGATCCTTCCTATGCTCCTTATGCTCCCAACCTTTGCATTTCTATGTTTGACAAAGCGACATCTGAGTAGTTGCTGACGGACACTGTTGGTGTCTTTACCTCATCAGTGTTTTGTATTCTTTGTCGATGTCTCTTAGGCAAGCCCTCCAAATGTCAACAAAGAGGGGCCATTGAAACACCATGAATTTCGAGACCTTAATGATCCAGCAAAGTCTTGAAGTTTAGGCAAAGACTTGCACAAGGGCGGCGTTAAAACATCCAAGCAGTGGAAACATTGAAAATAGTGGCACATCTTAGTAGGTTTTCTTTTTCGGCTAAGGGCCAGTTACGCTACATAGCTCAGTGTAGCGAACTCTAGAAGACAAAACAGAACAAGAGATGCATAGTGGTAACACTTCAATTTTGCAAGTTGGCCATGATCAAAAATCTTAACTGTTATCATATTACGCCATGTTACACTACATAGTGTAACGTAATGTAATGCAAGTAGTGCATTTGACTTATGCACAGCGACAAAAGTAACGAAATTTAGGCAGTGGCAGTAATTACGCTACAATACGCTTTCTAGCGTATCATAGCATAATCATAGAACAATCCATTCAATGCAAGAGACAAACTCAAATGAACTATCTTCTTAAGGGGTAGTTACGCTATACTACACTTCAGAGCGTAACACAGCATAGCGACACAAGCTTTAGCTACAACACATTAGGTCAACGGTATTCTTTGGGCCCAAGAAACACATCATCTAAATCACGTTGTTCTCTTAACCCTAATCTTATAAATACCTCGGTTGGCTAAGATCAAAGGGTTAGCAATTTTTGACAGTATTGGCAAAAAAAAAGAGGGATTGGCTAGACGACAAGAAGAGCATCAACGGTGACAGAGAGAAGCTTTTGACCAGAGACTTTAAGTTGGTAGACATTTTGCTTCGAGCCTGACTCCTTTGTGCCCAGATTGGCTAGAACAAGGTAGATTGGCCTTTGCTTGTTTTATCTCTGAATAGCTTCTTACTCTCGGCATGCACTTCATCTAAACCGAAGGCCGCCTGCAACCATTGTATTCAATATATTTATCTATAAGTTCAATCCCAAATTCAGGATCGTACATTCTCCAAATTCAATTTGTTGCATTTTTACTTACATTGATTTTACAATCGTTTTGCATCGTTTACATTGTTATGACTATCTCCAAGACCTGATCTTAGAGCAGACCTCATTTTCCCATCAATCAATATTGTACCTTCACATTGAAATCGTCATTTTGTGATCCGATCATTACAAAATTTACTGATTAAGTAAGTCCCTGCTGATTGACAAGACTATTTAGGGCACCTCAGATTTGTTTTCTCCCGCATGGCCCTCGCACGGATCCGGGGTTAGAACTGTGTACACGAAAATTCACTTGGTGTTTCCAGCAACCGCCGTTACACTACCTAGGACTCACATATAATGTTCTGGACACAAAAAATAATACCTATCAAATTAGGATTACTCTTTTGTATAGGATGAGACCTATGAAGAAAGCCATACTAATGCATTCTAATTGAGGTCAAATACCAAATATTTACATAGAGTCCATCTCTAACCAACAACATAACTCAATGCCAACTTCTAAAAAATAACAAACATATAGACATGTAAACATGTGCAAACCAAATCTTAATGGTGAAGAAATACAAGCAATCAAACGAACAAGCCCAAATAACTAGAAACTCCAACATGGCTTAATAATTGATTAAGGTTAAATTCAACAATCCAACATAATCAAAACTATCTAAACATTATCAAGTAGTATCAAAGGATATCAAAATGTGTCAAAATGAGTCCTCATGGTAAGATTAGATTTAAAATGTTAAATATTGTAGGCCACAACACATGATGGTTGATTACAACCTAACCACAACCTAGGTACAACTTGTAAATTTCCTAGAAAACCAAATGACACTTTTAACCCTAACCACAACTAATCGACAACCTGATCACAACTCATGATCACAAACCATGACCTAACCATAATTTATGGTTGATTCTAAACTATCCAAAATGGTAAAAATGACATAAAAGGATTAATTAGGACTTATGCTGGATGACCATGACTAGACCACAACCTATGGTATTGCAGGTTTACCAAAAATAGAGACTTAAAATTGTAGTTTAAGACATTTGGATAGACCACAACCTTATAATGATTCATGGTGGGAAACTAATACTCATGATCAGCACTAGCATTTTACCATGATTTGTGGTTAACCCATGATTTTGGGGTGAAACTAAGATAGGTAAAAATTTACATAAAAATACCTCCAAACATTCTCAAGTAAACAACTGATAAAAATAAATAGGTTATGTAACATCTCACCTACTCAACCAAAGCTAAGCCTAGATAAAAGGCATACTCTAACATCCACTATTAAGGGAATGTATAACAAATCATGATTATGGATTGTACAATGTAGTAAAATCTCAACTTAAGAATTATTTCAATCATAATAATAGAGAGATTAAATGTATAGCCCAAATCACTATTATGAAATAGATAAAATCACATCAAACCAAGGTACATAATAAGACTATTTGACATAATCTAGAAGTCTAAGAGTCATGAGATGTTAGTCAATACATCCGATACATGACCATATACACACATATCATGTACACAATGTCATATACAAAAAGGCATGTTTATGGGTCATCCAAACCTAATCCTATAGCAAACATGTTCATATCCCTTAGAAATACATTTAATAAACAAGAATACTAGTCCCTAGTCATCACCACCTCCCTTAGGACCTTAATTTTCCCAAGCTTCCAAATCTATCATCTTAAAAAAATGGAATCAATACAAAGATTGAGTGGGAGGCTTTACACATTCCTTGACAATTTTTCTAATGCTCTAGTAGAAGTGAGGGGTGAACAAAATAGGTTCACTCCAACAATTAATCATCTTCCAATACTATATCTAGATATTATGAAAAGACAAAAACTTTTCTTGGAAAACAAGAAAACTAGCTATCTTTAATTAATGAATTAGAAGATTACAAAAGGATTCTCAAAGTCCACAGACATCCAAAACCTCTCAAACACTTGAACAATATTATAGAGCCTGAGACTTGACAACCACACTATGGTTGTTCTCAATGTAAGACACGACCACTATAAAATCTCTCCCATAATTTGGGACTGAGATTCAAATTAGAAAAGTGCATAAGAGACAAGAATACATAGGCTAATCCATACACATTAACCCTGGAGCTACAACCACAGCTACACTCACTCAATGTGCTCTACCACACTCTTGTCAAGCTCTTCTCAACTGAAGAGCTTTTACCAAGACATCTCTCTCTCTCTCTCTCTCTCTCTCTCTCTCTCCTCCTTAAAAGCATGAAAAAATCCATATTTATTAGATAATAACATAAGAAATAACACCAAGAAAATTTTCTCAATCTCTAGTTCAATATCCTTTATTTTTTTTCATCCTTTCATACTTTCTTCTATTGTTTCCCAAATTAGAACAACCAATTTTGGAAGTTTTCTAGCCATATGAGTTATCTTTGGCCTTGGGAAGATGTCTTCTATCAAATCATAGCTTGCAAGAGAGACATCTTTCATGTAGGAAAGACATCTCCTACATGGAAGAGATGTCTACTATTGACAAGAGATGCTTCTCTCCTATAAGAGATCTTCTCCAAGAAGATTGCTCTCTAGACAAGAGGTCTTCTTACCCTCCAGGACATCTTCATAAAGCTAAAAACCTACAAATGCAAATGTAGGGAAAGAGCAAAGGGAATCAGAAGAGGCATCCCTACACTAGGTCTCCCACCCTTCAAAAAGTGAACTCATGTAAACAAGGGAGTAGGGGTTGAAGTGATTCCCCACTCATGATGTTTGGTCTCAGGGATCCATGAAACATCATCCATGGAATGATCATCCCAATGGATCAAATATTTATACCTCTTGACTCTCCAAGTGCTAAAATATTTCCTTCACTTGAGTATGGTTGTCTTCCTCTCCGTTGAAGGGTTCAACTGAACAATAAGCCCCAACTCATTGATTCTATCTTGTATGGTCTTCTTATCAACTCTTCCATGATAGTGCACAAGATCTAAAACATTAAACATAAAATACATAGCAACATCATTTGGTAAATATATCTCAAAATCATTATAATTAATGTTAGCGTTGATTTTGAAAGGCACCATCTTCTTATCTTTCAACTTGGAGAAGGTAACATCCATCAATCACTTCTTAAAGTACATCCAAACCCAATTACCAATAGTAAAAATTGGCTTCCATTTATGCTCATTTTCTCGAGGACTCCCTTATCAACCTTCTTTTCAAGATTTGATTTTACTTGTGCATGGAAGTCATTGATATCTTATACAAAATTAGTACTAAGTTAAGCTTCATCATTAAAGCTCTTCAAAGTATCCATCTTTGGACAAAACCCATAGTTAACCTCAAATGGAAGTTTCCCAATAGTAACATCAAAAGCATTATTATATGAAAACTCTACATGACACAATAAGATTTCCCACATGTTTGACTATCCATCACACAAACATCATAGTATGTTCAACAAGGATTCATTCACCACCTTTGTTTGATCATCAAATTGTAGATTCTATGCACTAGAAAAATTCAACTTTATCCTAAAATATTTCAAGGGGATCTCCATAAGTGACTGTAAATTAGATTCTTTGTCACTAACAATATTTAATGGAATTTCATGTAACTTCACAACATATTGGAAAACAAATTGTAACATGAGAAGCATCGCTTACCTTCTTGCACAAAATAAAGTATGCCATATTGGAAAACCTATTACCAATAATAAAAATTGCATCATTTCCTCTTTCAGTTTTTGGAATGCCACTCATAAAATTCATAGACACACTTTTTCATGGACCCTTGGGAATTGAAAAAGGTATATAATGTCCATCCACTCCTTTAGCTCCTTTGAACTTATGATAAGTCAAGCATTCCTTCACAAACTTTGAAACTCTAGTTGTCATACCAAGCCAAAAATAGTACCTACCCACAAGTTCCAATCTTTTATCCCTACCCATGTGACCTTCCATGCCACTACAATGCTTTTTAAATAAAATATTTTTTCTAAAATCATAATTTGGAATACATAACTTTCCATTCTTAAATAATAGTTTATCTTGAATATGATAATTCTTCCCCTAGTTTATCCTACTCATCAATGGATTCTTGAGGCTCCTCCAAACTACCCAAAATCAACATCATGCTCATACAAAGAAGTAAAATCACCTATACCTTCCACATGAGGTACATTGAAGTTAACCACATGCATCTTGGAAAATACATTAGCTATCACATTGGGTTTTTCACTTTTATTCTTCAACACAAAATTGAAGTCCTATAACTATGTAATCCACTTCATATGCTTTACACTCAACTTCTCTTATGAGTTTACAAATTAAAGTGCTTTGTGGTTCATCATCAAAGTGAACTCCTTAGGTAGGAAATATACCTCCAATGCTTGATTGCTAGAAGAATAGCACATAACTTCTTTTTATATATGCTATATTTTTGCCTTAAATCATTCAAAGTTTCTGAAACAAAAGCAACATACCTACCTTCTTGTGAAATTACCACACCAATAGCAAGTCCACTTTCATCCACCTCCACTTGAAAGAGCTTTTGAAAATCTAGAATTGCTTGCACCACATCACTAGTGGTCTTTGCTTTTAATAAGTCAAAGCTTCCTTGGGTTTCATTATCCAACTTAAAATCTTTATTTTTCTTCAACAAAGCAAGCATAGGTCATGAAATACCACTAAAATGTCTAATGAATATTCTATAAAACCTACTAAAGCAAGGAATAATCTTATCACACCCTATGCCCCCCTTCCCCTAGCCCTCGCAACACTCTTAGGAGTTGGCTAATCCCTAATAACCTTCACCTTCATAGCTTTCATTTGAATTTGATTTTTAGAAATCACAGATCCCAAATATATGACTTTCCTCTTGAAAAAATGACTTTTCTTCACATTGATCACCAACTGTGCCTCTTCAAAATCATAAATGTGTAGCAACTATTGTCATAATAACAAAATCAAAACCTATTTTATTATGTTCCTTAATGTATTTTGTCTCTTCTAGAAGGATTAAGAATGAATCAAATGAGATTTGTTGTGTCACTTTTTTAGCCGTCATTGGAAGTTTGTCCTATTTGAAGATATTAGATCATGTCTTGATATTATTCATGTTCTTATATGTTGACAAAGCTAATACATTATATATTTGTGAGACTGATTTGTATATCTTGTGTAAAGTGAGATAGATGATCTTTAAGAAAAACATGGTCTATGAGACAAGCAAAGGTAGCTAAAGCATCTACAGGAATATTCTTAGAGTGATGAATATGCATTAGGAGACATTCATTGAAATGGAAAACCATCTTCATGACTAACTTAAGATAAGGCTAAAAATGTTCTAATTTACAAGTGTATTCATTGTTAACTTGGAAAATTATTAGTTGGGAATCATCTTGAACTCTTAATTCCTAATTTAATTACTGAAGTAATCCTTGATTAAGACCCTCATATTTGGCTATATTATTTGTACAAGGAAAATCAAATTTACAAGTTTCATAGATGAGATTATTACCTTTGCGATTGATGATACAAGCTGTAAATTTATAAGTAATCAAATGTTTCTGCAATTGCCATGTCCATGGGATGAATCTAACCCATCACACATTGCACAATAGGCATGGATAGTACATGATCCTAGAATGGAGGAAGAGAAGCTTTAGGATCTACTAAATTGATAAAAATTTAAGTAGCTTAAAAATAAAGGAAATTAGTTGATGGAAGAGCCACTAACACTAGGCATCACTTAATCTACATTGAGTTTCTTCAGTTTTTGATTTGTTTTATTGTATGACTATGTCTCAATTTTTGAAAAACACCACTACGGCATTTAGTGTCATGTATATAATCAGTCAATCATGTATAGTCAAATCTACCTCCTAATTTTGGAAGGATTTTTATCCTCATTTTGTTTTAAATTAAGGACAAGTATCCAATTAGTTGTGGGGATATGATAGAGTCAATGTTTCTTTAGCAATCATATCATAACAATGATATCACATCAATGATGTCATTTATTCAATATTGTAGCACATGCTCATGCTACGTCATTATTGATACAATATCTTGAGATGTATGTAGCCCTATAAATACAATAAGTGGGCACACAATCTACATACTTTTCATTCCAAATAGTAACCAGACTCTATAAGTTTTTTTCATAATCTAGCACTTAGAAGTGTGAATGTTCGCAGTGTGGTATCTCTTAGTGAATGACATCTTTATTCAAACAAAGTGTACTTGGGCACAGTTTACGCATGGAAATGAAGATCAAACTATTTCTCACCATTGCAGCATTCTCCTAGTTTACTATTTTACTTAGAATAGTGTTTACTATTTTTACTTAGAATAATGTTTACTATTTTCTAGTCAATGTTGTACTTTTCCATGTACTTTACTATTATTGTTATTAGTAAGTGGAATAAGTACAACTAATCTTGAGCACTTAATTGTAACTACTTGGTAACCCAGTAGTGTTATCACTTGGTACATCTAGTAGTGGTACACTTGGTATCCTAGTAGTGGTTACACAAAGCCCAAGATGTGTTCAGAAAATCAGGAATGGATGCTCATCACCATAGGCTAGGATAGATTCATTTACTCATTTTTCTTAGATTAGAAACCATTTCCACTTTCATAATGTTTGCTAGCAATAATGATGGCCTACCAACATCAGATATCATATGCCTTATGATGAGCTAAACCATACACATAAACTTCACTAGCTCCATGTGGGAAGACAATAGTCTCAAACTTAAACCAATTGCTAGCTTATTAACATTATGATTTGGTCGCATGTAAATGCATGTGACCTATAGGGTTCGGTGTTGGATTGCTCCACTACTCATCATTGGCACCATTGCCAAGGATGAGTTAATGTGTACTGAGTAATTAATTTTATAAAGTTTGTTGTATTAAGAATTCAAAGTCAAAATTCATAATCTCTTAATAATTCTAAACAATTAAGCACACTTAAATAAATGTCTGAAAACCACAACATGGCTTCAAACAAAGACACATCATCACCTTCCAAAGAGACAAAAAGGGATAATGATAGAATCAACAATGAAGAAGAATGGGGGATGCCTATGCAAACCAAAATCACATATGCTCACAATGATCCTTATCATCCAAATTTTTCTTTCATCTTTTAGCAAGACCAGCAAATGAGGTGGAGAGACATACAAGGCAACATAGTCCTACCTCCAAGTTGAGTAGCACTTAGCATGCTTCAAATTGCCTTAAGGAGAATAAATCTGAACTAGCTCTAGGAAGGGTACTATGTGACTAAGCAAATGACAAGGTCCTATGAATCCATGAAGGAGTAGATGAGGAGAGATGCTGTGATCAAGCATGTACATAACAAAGGGAAGCAAGTTAACACTTTAATTATCTTGGAAGAACTTAATGGTGATGAATTTATTATAGAATAAATCCACCAAAATCATGAGGACTCTTCTCAAATACCTATCATTGACTTGAAGAACCTGTCAAAGTTTAATTACATTCCACCCTAGTAGAGACACCATGAAGTGAGGCAACCGACACCAAGTATAGGCAAAACTCAAGGCCAAGAGTTTTGATTGAATTCCACAAGGAGTACCAAATTCATCAAGGAAGGATAAGCCACATCATAATCCTACTACCTCATCCGCATCTTCATGATCATCGGTGGACTCTGCCAAGAGGAGATAAAGGTATCAAGACAATAACAAGTGAAACACTATAAATTTTGGGACTCTCATGATTCAGCACAGTCCCAAAATTTGGGCAAGGATCTTTACGACATCGCTTTTGGGCCTGCCTACCACCCTCTGCAGCATAGTCAACGTAGCACCTAGTCATGAGGCCAGTTTGCACAAAAGTAGCACTGAAAGTGAACCATGCAATCTAGCAAATTTTCTATCTCCCAAGCTGACAAGCTTAGTACACTCTCTAGCTTGCTTAGCTTGAGACATGACCCGGTTGATGGTCTACCCAAGGACCATGCTAGGAGTTTTCGAAGGTGTTTAGGATGGACTAAATAGTTTGGCAAGTTTTCTAATAGTGGGACCTACTATGCTACACAGCATAGCAGGCCATGTGGTGACTGATTAGACGAACTTGGTAGATATTCAATCCTCAAAGGTGTTTTCCTCACTTCATTCTTAAAGCATGATTAGCATAACACAGGAGAACATGGAAAATTTTAGTAGAAGTCATTTTCATTTGAGTGCTACACTATGCTACGCTACACAGTGTATCACAACATAGTAGGGTGCCAATGTAACAACATCTTCACATAGATTATTTTGACAAAGTAAACATGATTGCCCATGCCTTGACCATCAAAAATGCTTGTCCTACTGCCACTTCAAGACATGATCAACATCCCATGACAAAATGTTTGCAAAGTTAGTCAAAATCTAGGCAAAACTAGATGCCACACTATTCTACGCTACATAGCATAGCATAATGTAGTAGGGTCAGAATACACAAAGCTCCTCTGTCAAGTCATTCTAGCAAAATAACTACACTTGGCCACGCTTCAACCCTCGAGACTGTCTGTCTCACTTCACCCTTAGGTCTTAGCCAAAGTCTCCTGGCAAAGCATTATAGGTTTTGGCTTAAATTCATGCCATACTGATGCTATGCTATGCTACGCTACACAACATAGCACAGCATAGCAAAGACACAAATCCCAAAAATATCCCGATGATGAAGTTAGCAGGTCCCAAGACATTTCCACATGAAAAGCAAGGTTGCCAATTGCTGAATTTTCTTGCTTGACCAAGTGTCGGAATGATATTTGCAGTTATCTAGATAAAATTCATGCAAAATAGGAGTGCTACGCTACACTACACTACCCAGTGTAGCATAGCATAGCAAGCAAAATTTATATGCTACGATTGCTATGCTGGGCAGCGTAGATAGCGTAACACTCATATAGAAGCATTAAGGCATCTCCAGCAACTCCAGAACCTATTGACAATGGTCATTTCCACTCTAGCATCTTCTTGATAGACAAGAACAACAATTTGCTTTATTTTGCACCCCCCTATTGATTCCCAAGGTTGTCTCTACACTTGACCCTACTTGCAAGAAAAGGGAAGACATAGTCCTGGAGCATAGGCTCCACTTTGCATTTGTTGATACCATTTTTTGTAAAAACATGGTAGTTCCCTAGATTCTGGCACATGCAGTTTGAATTGTATGATCACGGCTCAACAGGTTTCACTTCTAGCCTCGTCCCACTTAGTGTAACATTGTAGCGTAGCACATTAGCGTAACACTACAACGTAGCATAGCACAATAGCATAGCACATCCACGTTTACACCTTGTGGAACCCAGGACATGTGGTGTTCAAACCATGTCTCTCTCCTGCTCTTGGCCCTATAAATACCCTAGCAAACAACGTTCAAAGGGTTGGTTGGTTGGTTGGTTGGCTTTTCAATTTGGCTTTCTTGTAATTGACTTCCAGAGATTGGAATTTTGGCAATTGGCTTTTGGGTGATTTGGCTTTGGTAAGAAGGTTGGCAAGCAAGAGGTTGGCAAACAACAAATCCCAATAGTACCACTTCCCAGATCTCTCTTAGCCTAGCAAGCACTAACTCATTAGTTCTTGTTAGCAGGCCATTGGCAACAACCCACAAGCTATGACCATATTGTTCCATTGTTAGTTGTGCATATCTAGCATTGTACATTAGTTGTACACCTTCTTCAGCTAAACAAAGATCAAATCCCCCTATTTTGGGGTGCTGCATTTTCTCACTTAAGCTCATTTCATTTTACTATAGCATATCTTTTGCATTATTGTGTATTGGTTCACGTTTATTGCTCAGTTACACATTCTGCTATGCTTTTACTATTCTATATGCTACGTTTTCCTTTGTCCTGATCTCCACACGTAACATTTTAAAACAATTTTTCACAAAAGGTTATTGTACACCGTGTAAGTCCCTATCTAATCGACCAAACCATCAGGGAATCCCGTTTCCATTTTCTCTAGCACGGCCCTCGCACGGATCCAAGATTAGGCTATACGCCTGGTAACCTCTTGATGTTCCAACCACCAAAATTTTTGAACATTACAGTTTTTGGTGCTAGAAGGAGGGCCTTCTCTTCTTTGTTCCATGGGTAATCTTGCACGTTATCTGTACCTTGTCACTAGCAACCTACCAGCGTAGACATGATGCCCCTATGGTCATCTATGCATCGGGTGGTGCATATTGGTAGCCACGAAGGTTTCCCTAGAACCCTATAGGTTTAAAGCTCAAAACAATTTACTATGTCCCGCTACCTGTGTCATGTGTAGCATGGTGTCCCTATCAACATAGCAAGTCCAAAACTATCTTCTCAGTTACGCTGCCTATGTCTTGTGCAATGTAGTGACCCTGCTAGCGTAGCAGTTTTTGAACAGTTTATTGTGTTACACTGAATATCTACTGTGTTACGCTGACTATCTACTGTGTTATGCTAGACTGTCTACTTAGTCAACTGTGTTATGCTACCTATTTGCTGCATTATGCTACCTGCGTTTCATGCAGCGTAATGACCTTGTCGGTGTAGCAGTTCCTACACTGTCCACTATACTACGCTACCTATCCACGAAATTATGCTACCTATGTTTTGTGCAGTGTAGCAACCTTGTCAATGTAGTGCTCCCACTGTGTTATGTTGTCTACTGCATGACATTGTCCACTATGATATGTTGTCCACTGGGTTATGCTATCATCTAGCATGAAAACCTGCTATTTTCCAACTATTTCTTACATGTATTTCTCTCTCTTACACTTGTCTCATGCAGAAAGGATGAATCTGGAAACCACTATGGTTCCCACCTCAAACTTGGAGGTATCCTACTCTCTCCAACACATGATAGGTTCTAAGTGACCACCTAGCCTAGTGCTAGTACAGTGGAAGTCCCTTGGACTATAGCACCAATTGCCTGAACGTTTGCCCCAAGACAAAGAGTGATACAATTTTCTATGTGCAAAAATGCAAGTGAATATACCATTGGACCATTGTGAATTTGAAGAGAAGCATAACTTTGAGTTCATCCATCAAAATGGGAGGGAGTTCATTCCTACTCTTGATACCACTATCCTGTTGACCAAAGTGTATCAATGGGTGTTAAACCAACTCTACAATTAAGTAGGTCAAGAGAATGGGACACAGTGTCCCACTATGATGAACCGTATTAGGATGGGCAAGAGGAGTTGGACTCCCACTCAGAAGGTGGTGGTCCCATCTACACTACAGCTATCCCTTTTGCCTCTGTCCTTCAATCACATCAGCTCCTACCTTCTACCTCCTTCACCATTGCCACGATGCTAGCACCACCCAAACTCTCTTCAGTAGTGGGCAGTCATGCAATGTTTTTGACATATCAGCATGTAGGCCCTTCAACTTCATTACCAATTACCCTTCCTTCCCAGTCTATCCAGGTACCGCACCCAACGTCTATGACATCTACGTTGCCATACATGCACACTGTACCTACATCACAACTGCACATGACTTCCGCTTCTATTCCTTCATCTACACCCATCCCACCGCTAGTAGTAGGCCCACCCTCAACCATTTGGTGGATGACAACAAGTTCTTTTCCCACAACCCAACTGTCTCACATGCAGCAATATGCACAACTACAAATGTACCAAGTTCCACACGTAACGCAACCAAACACAGGGTTGTGGGTCACTCCAACCATGGGAAAAATGACCACACACATAGTGCCACCAATGGTAGCTGCTTCAGTGGCACCACCTACTGGGTTGTGGGCCTCTCAAATGACACAACTAGTAGGGGCTATCCAAACAGCACCCCCAATGGGAATGGTAGCTGCACCAATAGTGCCACCAGCGATGGCTACTCTTATAGCCCTGCAACCCCCTGTGACATCCCCAAGTCTGGACCAAGCTTTCCATCTCATCCAGACCCTTATTGACAAAATTAAATGGCTTAAAGCTACTAGCTCAAAAATAGTCCAGGTCATGGACTTCTATTAGGATGACCCAATTAGTCCAACTATTCTTGCACTAATGTTGCCTCTTGGGGTACAACTACCCCAGTTCACAAAATACAATGGGGAGGATGACCTGAATACCCACCTAGTTATGTTTAGGTCTAACTCCTTACTATTACAGCCATGGCCTCATGCCATCATCCATGTAATTGCCTTGTCCTTAAAAGGTAAAGATTTAGACTAGTAGTGCATGCTTCCCTGTGCCTCAATCTCGACATTGGAAGAACTATTAAGCTAGTTTGTGACCCACTTTAAGTATAACCTAGATTCATAGGTGACTTTGGACCAACTTATGAGTGTTAAACAAGAACCACTAGAATCAGTGCAAAAGTTCATACAACGATGGAGTGCTACTCTAAATGAAATTCATGAACCAATCGTCGAGGCCCATTTATTGGTCATTTTCAAAGGTGCGGTAAATGATTTTATTAAATCCAAACTATACTACTTGGCCCCGCATTCCCTTAGCTAGGTGTTCACTCAAACCAAGAGTATCCAAGATGCAGCAGAAGCTAGTAGGGATCCATCCTATGTAACATTTAAAAACACACACACACAAAGAAGGACAAGGAGAGAGGCAAAGCCATGACAACCACAATGACCGCTGTATCCCATGAAACTAACAAGGGTAAACAGATCAATAAAGCATCTAAAACACATGCCACAACCAACACAACACCCAGCCCTAGTAGCACTAGCCAACCTTCAACCTTAGCAACTACTACACAAACTTTGGCGAGGCCCAATTTTGAGCGTAATGACCATTTAAAATATACTCCCTTACCAATCAAACCATCTGAGCTTCTAAAACAATTGCTGGGAGCTAGACACATTCAACATAAATGGATGTCATAGGAGGCTCTTAAACAACATTAGAGGTACTATGAAGTCCTTTGTAACCCCTCTGTGGTTATGCCTAACAACCCACCAGTACCTAGGAACTTTAGATTAGAGCACTTCTGTGATTATCATCAAGTGTGCAGGCATGACACAAATTATTGCTTGGCACTAAAAGATGATATTCAATGAATTATCAATCAAGGTAAGTTGGTGCTAGATGAGAGTAATCCTGTTTGACCTTAAAACCAATTGATGCATGTTTACAAAGATCCTTTAAACGCTAACAATGCAGGTTACACTATCAATGCCATTAGCATTGACAACAACGTAGACTCGCAACGTGAACCATTCATGGTTCGTGTACCTCCTTGAAACCATAAAATTTCAACAACAACCACTTTGCAAATCTCGTTTGTCATTAAGGTCCCTCCTCAGACATCTATTGCACCTTTTTTTCTTAACACTACATCACCTACTACCATAACAACTCAGGCACCTTTCGTTATTAAGGTGTCCAAGCATATGGCTCCCTCTGAAACCCAAGGTCCAATGATAGGAACAACCGCCCTCTAAGCGAACAAAACTTTTCATTCAATTTAAACCCACTCCTCCGTGGGAGATTTTCCTTTTAGGACGTATTGAAGAAGCAAAGATGAGCAAACAACCAGACAATGGGCTAGATTTCCTAGATGCACTTTTAAAAGTTAAACAAGCTTTGAAGCAAAAGAATACAATGTTAAGCTTGTATGACTTAATCATGACATCTACGGTGCATTGTGAGGCCTTCATTTACATGTTAGCATCTATTCCTATTAACGAAAACATGCCAGCTAAGGAGAAAGCTATCCACATAGTTATGCTTCCCCCTGTGGCTGAAGAACCATGGCCAACCTAATTAACATTTCAAGACAAGGCCATCAAGGATGATCCTAAAAAGGATTAAGTGACTACCACCCCCATGTTAATCATGATTTAGGTGGATCAATACAAAATTCGTAGAGTACACATTGATGATGGGGCTGCCAGTAACGTGATCCTATTTCCCATTGTTGACAAGTTGGGCCTAGTAGACCAAATCAAGCCCATAGTAACTTCTTATTTGAAATCATTTAATGAAGCATGTTTCATAGTTAAAGGCACTATTAAAATCAACTTTGTGGCAGGGGACCAGTTTCCCACCAACGCAGAGTTCATTGTGCTGGAGGAAATGCCTGGGTTTAACTTGATCTTGGGGAGATCATGGTTAGCCCAATTAAGAGTAGTCTCCTCACTCATACACCAGGAATCCACCTACCCTACACAAGTGGAGAAGTGGTGATCTTTGGTGACGAAATAGCCCCTTAGGCTATAAATAATATAGACATAGAACAAAGGTCAGAGAGAGAAATCTCTGAAAACACATTACCCATCCACAATGAATCCCCATGTTCAACAAATCAACCGCTGAAAACTACCAACTTAGACCAGGAAACTACTTGGGCCAAATTGCCTTTCCAAATAGCAGATGACAACATAGAAGAATATCACCACAAAGCTTATTGGCCATATGCTCTACCTAATCCATAACAAGTTAGGAAATAATTACGTAACTAGAGACTATCTCTAATTCACTTCCATGAATGCTTGGCCTGAATACTCCTATTCCTTTTGGTTTTGCATTATGTTCACTATTTACATTATGTCCACTATTTGCATCATGACCATTGTTTGCATTAATTATCTTAGCAAAGGCCCGAAATGGCCTTAAACTAGCGACGACCCAAAATGGCCTTAAACTAGCCATGGCCTAAAATGGTCTTAAGCTAGCGATGACTCGGAATGACCTTAAACTATCACCATAGCCCTCTAAGGCCTAAAATTGGCAACCAACTTTTGGAAATTACATTGCATGGTGAAATGGCCTTAAACTAGCAAGGGCCCAAAATGGCCTTAAACTATCGCAATGGCCTTAAACTAGAACAAGGGGCCCAAACACATTAATAAAATATTAACCAAAAGAAATGAAATAATTATTTCACTTTTTACTTTTCATTAATTTAAGTCCATACAATAAGGGTTACAAAAAATAAAATGGAAAAACAAAAATAAAATTTTTTCGCTGCCACACTACAAGTCTTCATCATTATCTTCATCTCTTACTCCACTAGGTATTGCACCTCCATTTGGGTTCCTGCATAAAACAAAAACAAAATAATGAATCAAGTTACAATAAGGCTCCCATGAAGTAGACTACAATATAATAGAAAGTGGCTAACTTGAGACGGGCCCGCATCCATCTTAGAGGGTATCTTGTCCATGGTAGCCACTAGATGCCTTAGAATCTCCTCCTTAGTTAAGTGGGCCCAATCTTCTACCCCTAGATCAACGCTTGCTAAAAATTTCCCCTTCTCCATAGTTGTCCATCTAGGTGCCACTAGAGAAAAGGTGGCAGTAGTGGTCTCCCCAGAAGGTAAAGTTATCTCTCTTTCAGAAGAATCACTAACTACTACCTATTGTGTAAATTTTTCATAGGTCTTAGCAGCACCAATCACATCGAGAAATAACCTATGGGTATGCAACTCAACAAAAGCATCCTAATATTTCTGATGATAGGTAGCACATTCCACCTTGTACATGTGCTTATGATTTTTCTGTGCTTGCCCCCATTCGTACACCTTGGTGTTGTAGTTTTTTCAGTCTTGATTTTTTTAGGCTAGTAGGTCCATCTGCAAGCATTGCTTAACTATTTCCTGGGTGGCCTCATTTTCACCTTGCACGGTTGACCAATATCTTGCGTAATTAATCATAGCCACATGCCAACTGCCATCGAAAGTGTCTTGGGCCAATAAGAATTCATTTCTTATCTGTAGATCATCCAACTCGATAGCTTGGCTAGCTTTCTCCTTCTCTAGCTTTTGGACCCACTTTTAGAGGCTTCATTGACATGCCTACACTTCCATAACGATCGTGCCAAGTATAGTGCACATTTTCTCATTTCCTTGTATACATCACGAGGAACCTCAGTCACCTTTGGTGGGAGTTCAGGCATAGCATCAACTTCGATTGCCCACCTAGGGTCCCACTTAAGCTAGGAAGCTAGGATATCAAACATGTGAAAGCGCCAATTATGAGAAGATGACAAAATAACAAATAGAGTAGCGCAAAAGGTAGGTGCCGCACCACTAAATGCACCTATTTTTGGGTCAATCTACCTTAAGTGGTCAATCATGTCATCAACCATTCCCTCCATAAAGGCAAATTTGTCTAGGGTCTCTATCCATGGTTGGAGGCGGATTGAAGAAGAAAAATCAAGAACCTTAATAGTGATGTTTGCTGTACAACAAAACATGTTAGCATGGAAAAGAGGAGGACAAAAAAACTAAGAAGCAACATAAACAATAGTGCAAAGCTCCTATCCAGCAAACCCTTAGGGGTGAGAGTGGGGGGATTACCCATCAACACACTGTTAATCAAATGGTCAAACTCACCGACATCAAATTGTAGCCCTTCCCCCTCAATTTTACTCAACAATGTGGTAGCATCTTCAACCATCATATGCCCCTTAGGTTCTGGGGAACACTCTACGAAGGGATCATTGATAGTAGGGGCCTCTTCCTCTATGGTAGGAGCCTCCTTCTTCTTCTATAATAGGGGCCCCTACCTTAGGGGCCAAAGCTTCTTCTTCTTCATTCATCAAACACATTTAAAGTAAGAATGTTGGCCTAATAGAAAGGGGGAGGGGTAACTAACAAAAAAATTAAACATACTTACAAAAAAATGCAGCCTACACCTTATGGACCTTGATCCTCAACTTTCTACCTCTTTCTTCACTAGTGCGTGGAGGCTCTTCCATAGGATGAGACTTCTTGCGTTGCAATCTTGGTTTCACTACTTCAGCAATAAGACGCGCCCCCCTTATCACATTACCTATGTTAGTGGGAGGCGCATCTCCAACATTTTTTGGTGCACGAAAGGGACATCCTACCTGATCCTTTGTCATTATCAAAAGAGACTTCCCAATAGATTTTGGGGGGTTTTGAGATCGTGTAGTGCAAAACACTTGGCAGATCCATAGTTTGGATATCTAGGTGCAATCCTACAGCACTCAGATGTCATTCTCTTGGACCACTAAGAATTTCACAAACCATTGTAGGCAAGCTATGAAGAAGGTGAAGTGTACATTGAAACATGCATCAAGATTCTCACGAAGCTTAACCATTTCAGCCTACAAGCCTTTGGAAAGGTGTTTGGCCCAATTATAGTGAGTCCCTTCTTCCATAAGATCCCTCATGATCCAAGCTTGCTCTACTCCAAGAAGTTTCCCTTAGAAGAGTATCTTGGGAAAAACACGAGCCTGGAAGATAGGGTAAACCTTATGGGCTACCTCTAGCTTGACCTTATGCATGTAGATCCCCTTTCGATCTTTGCTTGTCCCTAACCATTCTTCTATATCCCCTTGATGGTTTACATCCTTGCTAGTCTTATCCCCTATAGGTAGACCATTGGAGAGAACACCAAAAAGATATGAAAAGAGGCTGTCAATAATCTCAAACACCACCTGCACATTGTGAAACCATGTGTAGAAGCGGTCAAACTTTTTTGAAAAATAATCAACTAGGGATAGCATTTCCATAGCCAGGATGCTTGGATTTATTGCTAAAAGTAAATCCATAAGCCCGGCCTCCTAAACATTATGAACAAGGGTGGCTAGGGCCCCATTGCATAGCCAACGTTGTGTTTTGTCCACTTCCCCGTATTTGAAGAAGAGGTTAGTTTCATCTCATCCAGAGGTGATTATAATAACCTCTTGGGATTCTCTTGCTACTGCAATAATCAATGACAAGATTAACAAAAGGCGAAAAAAAAATCAATCACTTGAACACATGAAAATGCATAATCCAATACATCGGGTGTGAATGGTGTGGGAAATGGTGGGATTTCCACTAGAATGTCCTCCAAGGTAAGTGCTCGTCGGGACGCCCACTTGCTATCCAACTATCCAAGTTCCTCACATTTCACATAAAACTTAGCATACTTCATTGGATAGGTTTTGAAATCGATCCCAAGTTGTTCTATGATGCCAGAACACATGTTCTTGGTAGAAGAGAACTCTTGTAAGGCCGTTTGGGCTAATGCTAGTGTCCCCTTGTGATTGTGAAGACCATCCTTGTTAATTACAAACCTAGTAACATACAAAATACAATAAGCATTTCAACTATGCAAGACAATACAACATGTCTAAAACATCTTCATAGGACTCACTCACTAGCACAATAGATAGTCCCAGGTTGATTTTGGAAGAAGTTGCCCATGTGATGAGCAACGAACAATGTGTTGTATTTATGATAGCACTTAAATTAGGGCATGGCCCAAATCCAAGACAAGAACCTCAAGCCTCTTGGGCACTAATTTGAGCTCCCAGCCTCTTCGCCTTTAATAGAACAATCAGCCATAAAACTCAAGATGCCTCGGTTTGCCCTGGGCAACAACATTTCAACAAGAATAGCGATTATCTCGGCTAACAAGTGTGGCCACACTATCACAGTGAAGTGGTGAAGGAAGAACTCTAGGAACTCTTGTGCACCTTCCCAAAACTAGACCACCTAGTCTCCTACTCGTGTGTGAGGAGGGGGGATGTTGGCCATTGGGGCACTTAGACAGCACAAAACCCCTACTACCTTAATCACAATTAGGATGGGTTTCAACATGACCCTGTATGGCATAGCACAAAGTGTTAGTACAGTGTTCAAGTGATGGTTACTAAATAGCGTAGCGCAACCCCTAGTGTATGAATTTTCCCCAAGCATGAAACAGTATCTCCCTAGTATGATGAGACAAACCTAATTTTTCTCCAAGTCTCGGTTCCATTTTCGTGACTTGTCCCATGTAGTGTAGCAACTGCATGCAACGTAGCAAAGTGTTATGCATAGTATAGCATAGCAAGTACACCCTACATAGCATAGTAGCTATGTTACCTATAGTGTAGCATAGCAGGTATGCCCTGCAAAACATAGCAACTGCGTTATGCATAGCATGACATGACGATTACACCTTGTGTAGCGTAGCAAATATGACATGTAACAAGCATAACAACATAGCAGGTGCAACATTGCAACAAGCATAGTAGCGTAGTAGCCCTGCCAGCATAGCAACATAGTAGGCCTACTAGTGTAGTAGCATAGCAATTATGGTAGCACAACAGCATAATGTGATAGGCACCAAAAACGTAGCACAACCCATAAGCCACAATGGCAGAAATGACATAGCACGTAAAAGAACATACATTGTTTCCATTATCCCAATCTTGTCCCACTATATGAAATGTAATAGAATAAAATACAAAGAAAAAGGAAATTCCTCTCACGCTATGCTGAACATGTGTTGCGATGCCTAAAAACTTTGCAAACTAGAATTCCTCCCATGGGTGCTATGCTACGCTGAACATATGCTATGCCACCCAGAACCTCCCAAACCCTCACAATGGTGCATCGTCCATTCCCAACAATGGTGGTCAAGGCAGCACTACATGTTAGCCGTAGTGTAGTGATCGCCATGGCGGTTACAGTGAGAGTGGTAGTAGCAATGACGTAGCAACCAAAGCGGCAACCAAGGAAAGAACAATAGTCGCAACAATAGAAACAATCCTAGCAACCAAGACATGGTGACCATAGTGACAATCCAACTGAATAAATTGCACAATGTAGGCAAGGGTAGCATAGTAACTTACCAGGTGGATGGTGCCTCCTATCATTCCTCAATGCACACCATGGGGAGACATCGTAGGATGTGCTCCCCTTCATCTACGTTGGCAAGACCCTGATGGCTGCATTCGCTCCTATGCACCATTGTCTTGTTGACAAATTTAGGTGTATCGACTACTACGCTATGACTGCTATGCTATATTTCAGCTCAACCACGCTATGCTTTAGGTGTTAGCTTTGATAATGAAAGTGACAAGATTACCACGGGTGATCCCCTATTTATAGTCTACGTGGTTAAAACATCTGTCACTTTCTGAGTGTTCCATGTCCTACATGTAACACAGGATGTCCTATGTCCCACACATAACGTGGGACACCCCTATCCCCTACAGCATAGCAAGGGACACCCTTGTCCCCTGTAGCGTAGCATGGATCTACTACAGCATAGCACGCAGCTGTAGCGTAGCATGTGGATGCACTAAAATTTTCACTTCATTTTTTTACAACATGGCTTAGTGACGGTCTACTACAACCTTAAACTGCCAATTCTGACTTACAACATTGCATGGTTATGATCTGCTACGACCTTAAACTAGAAACTTTAGCATGCACTTTACATTTTAAACCCAGTGACGATCTGCGACGACCTTAAACTGGAAATTTTTCTAACATTGCATACTTGCATCACAAGTATTTCATTCCATGTTGCCATCTTAAGTAGGTATCACTTAACTTTGTTTATTTGCTTGTCATTGTAGGTTGCTTGGAAAAATGACTACACATGATGATCTCCGATCACCCTTAATTCTAATAGGGCCCCATGGTAGGTTTATGAGGTGCATGAATGTAGAGTTGGTAGACTTTGAACCATCCTCTTCTAACACCTACATAGCATCCTTAGAAATACCCTTGGACTGGCCTAAACACCTAGTCCAAGCCTTAGATTTAGAATCCCGGGATGTAACTGAGGACTCCCTTATCGAAATTCCCATGACAACATCCAAAGGAGAGGCAAGAACATTAAAATTTTGCTCGTTACTATAGTCACAGGTTAAGCAAAGCATTCCTAGAGTCCTCAATGATAACATTGAAGTGTTTGCATGGTCATACGAAGATATGCCAAGTTTAGACCCATGCATCATACAACACAATATCATACTAGACCCACATGTCAAGGAAATCAAACAAAAAGCCTACAAGATCAAACAAAAAATCGCATTAGCTGTACATAGCGAAATCACTAAACTTTACCAGGCTAGGTTCATTCATGCAGTTGATTATTTGGAATGGGTGTTAAACATCGTTGTCGTTTCTAAGAAAATTGGGGGTATATGAATCTGTATAGACTTTTGGGATTTGAATAAGGCAAAAATTAAGGATGGCTTCCCATTTCCTAGCATCGACCAAATCATAAATACTATGGATGATCATGCCTTACTGTCCTTTATGGATGGGTTTTCAGGCTACAACCAAATCCACATAAACTTGGAACATTAGCTAGCAACTACTTTCATGACCCCCTAGGGAACCTTCTGCTATACAATGATGTCTTTGGGCTAAATAATGTAGGAGAAACATACCAGCAGGCGATGACCTACATCTTTAGCGATTACCTATTAGAGAAGCTAAATGATTACATGGATGATATAGCCATTAAATCTGAAAAAGCTATTGACCATGCAAACAACCTAAACTTGGTCCTTCAACGATGTCATAGGCATGAACTTTGCCTCAACCCCAAAAAATGTGTTTTTAGAGTCAAAATCGACCACATGTTAGGTTTTGTGGTGTCATAAACAGGGATATGTGTAGACCCTGATAAAGTTAAAGCCATTGTTAACTTGGCAACACCTACAAACCTTAAGGAGTTGCGTGGGTACAAGGTAGAGTCTAATTCATAAGGAGATTTATCGCAAGATTAACTAATAAGTTGTACCCAATGCAACACCTGATTAAAAAGGGTGTTAACTTTGAGTGGACAAACTAATGTGAAGAAGCCTTTAATAACCTAAAGATGGAGCTTACCCATCTTCCCTCTATTCACCCTCCCCAAAGAGACAAGCCATTTTACATTTACCTTGCCACCTTAGACACGTCTATTGCTACCTTGCTTTGCCAAAAGAGGAATGACGACTTTGAAATCCCAATCTATTACCTGAGTCATGCCTTGATAGCTTATGAAGCCAAATACAACAAAGTAGAGAAAAATTATCCTACTTTAGTATTTGCTCTTAAGAAATGGAGGCATTACTTGTTTCTTAGCCAAGTAAACATTATTTGTAAGAATAACATACTTCAGGCTATTACAACCAACATATATGAAAGTAGTAGGATAGCCCGATGAAAGGCCATAACCATAGAATTTGAACTACACTATGTAGCACAACCATCTGTAAAAGGTCAAGCTATAGCTATGCAACTTACAGCCTCACCTACCAATGACCAAGTAGTGATAGAACTTGAGTTCCTAGATGAACATGTTAATAGCATAAGCCTAGTACCAACAGACTTCAAAGCCATTCTCCACTTTAACAGGGCTTCAACTACACAAAGTAGTACTATTGTTGCTATTCTCACATTCCCCTATGGGGAGATCTGACCTTTCACATATCACTTCACATTCCTTTGCACAAATAATGTGGTGGAATACAAGGGTCTCCTTAGGGGCATCCTATCAGCCCAAGAATTGGGGATCCAAAGCTTAACAATTTAAGGTGACTCGCAGCTAGTTGTTAACCAAGTAACAAAGGTATACACTTACAAAGCATAACATCTACAACCTTACTGTAATTTGGCCAAGCACTTGCTAAAGTAGTTTGTAACCCTAGATGTCCAACATGTGCCCTGTAGTGAAAACATTATAGCATATGAATTAGCCATGTTAGCACTAAGCATGCCATTACATATGTTTGCTACCTTGCCCGCTTCAATAGTGGAATGCATCGATCCCATCATTCACATGGTGTACATTGCATCTATAAGTGCAAAGCATACTCAAGAATGGTATGACAACATTAAAGCATACCTCCAACATGGTGAACCCCCACACAACTTGACACCCACCCAAAGGGATGCACTACGAAAATGAGTCTGGCATTATGTCCTCATAGGAGACAACACTCTATGCAAATGCTCTTATGATGGGATATTTCTAGCTTGCATTAGTGGGGATGAAGCACAAAAAATTGTTGATCAAGTCCATGAGGGATTATGTGGAGGGCACATAGCTCCTAGGGCTATGGCAGCAAAAATTAGACATCTAGGCTACTACTGGCCTTGCATGGAATGTGATTGCATTGCCAAGGTTAGAATATGTGATGTATGTCAACACTATGGAAACCTTATACATGTATTGTCTACCAAATTGCATACCATACAGATCACATGGCCTTTCCAATGTTGGGGACTAGACATCATAGGAGCCATTACACCTAAGTCTTATGTAGGGCATAGTTTCATTATTATTGAAACTGAATACTTTACAAAATGGGTAGAAGTTATTCCCCTCAGAAAGACCACATCCCAACAAGTTTGCAACTTCATTCTAGATAACATAGTGACATGATTTGGCCTTCCCATGACTATTGTTACTGACAACAGGCCATAATTTAGTAGTGCAAAACCCAAATCCTTTTGCAAAAATCTTGGTATCAAATATTCCTTGGTCAAGTAGAGGCTACCAACAAAGTGATCATCAACCTTTTGAAAAGGATGCTTAGCAACACCAAGAGGTGATGGCATGAGCAAATCCTCTACATGCTTTGGGCTTATCGCACAACATGTAGGACAACTACAGGTAAGACCCTGTATAGTCTTGTACACAGATCTGAAGTAGTGTTACCTGTTGAATTGTAGGTCCCATCACTTCGAATGATCCTTTCAAATGTCATGGATGAAGCTCAAAACAACGAGTCAAAAATCATTGATCTTGACTCCGTAGAGGAGGAGTGCACCCAAACACTTGGTCGCATTGAATGGTACCAAGACAAGCAATGATGGAAACATCACTACAATTTGCATCAACAACCGATCAAAAAGGGGGACTTAGTCCTCAAGGCCGTTCGTGAACCTGTGAGCAAATCCTCAGCCAACTGGGAAGGCCCCTTTGTAGTTACAAAAGCATATGAGAATGGGGCATTCAAACTAGTTGACACAACTGGCAACGAATTTCCAAATCCTATCAACCACTTGTACCTAAAGCCATACTATGCTTAACATGCAAGATTACACTAAACGTGAAGCAAGGTAAGTAGATCATCCACTATGATGTAAAATTGGCACAAATAGTCCACTATGACTATAAATTGGCATAGATCCTTTGCTATGACATAGAACTGGCACATCTGCTATGATGTTAAACTAGCACAACATGTCTTTGGGCCATGACGTAAAACTAGCACCCACAGCATGGTCCACTACGACCTTAAACTGGCCATCCCCTGTTCGCTATGAAGTTAAACTAGCACATCATTCTACTGGGACCTTAAATTAGCACATCAGTCTACTAGGACCTTAAACTAACACATCATGGTCTGTTGGGATCTTAAACTAGCACATCTAATGGTCTACTAAGACCTTAAACAGGGTTCATAGTGCAACACCTTCCAGTTCACACATGTGAACTTGTGAATAAGCAAGCCTACACTTCTTCAAGCTTCCTAGACAACATGGGGTGGGACGTTGCAATTCCAGAATGAAGTTCACATTGTCAAGAGAAAACCCTCTAGGACACATGCAACATTGTCATCCCTGGCATCTTGCTGATCTTCTGGAGATGCTGTTCGACATCTTGCTAATCTTTCGGAGCTAAAGCTACCATTGCGAATCATCTTGGTCATAGCTCTCGCTGTCAACACCTGCTACTAGAATCCCAACGCTATTATGGCCCAACCACAATGCTGGCATCCTCCAACCATCATCATCACCAGAGTTCAAAAAGACATTTAATTGTCAGGCTTCTTACCTTATAGTTAGATTTCATGATGCTTGCCTTTGGTGGGGATTCCTGGGCACCTGCATCATCATCACTCCTAGTCTCCTCAGTGCTCATCTTTGGTAAATTTGTTGAAGCTTTTCAACCTGCCGCTATCAAAGCCTATATTGGCCTTCCTACTTTAGACATTGCACACATTGGACATAACACTTGCCACCCTTGCAGTGTCCCAGGCAAGCAGGACTTTGCCCCCACTTCACATGTTGGTTGTTTTCTCTGGTTTTCTCTAGTTTTCTCTCTATTGTGTTTGTAGGATAAAAGCCAAGATGACATCATTCAAAAATGCGTTCACCATGAGAACAAAGCACTACATTATTCTGAAGTACCCGCTTCGATTAGCCTAGCTACTTGCAAGTGGATATCCTACTCCCCCTTCAGTCAACTTAATCTCCATTTTCTATATTTACAATTTCTAATATATTCTTCACAAGCTTTCCCAATGCACATAATGCCCTTTCCCATGCCCAACCACTAGGCCCATGATGGACATAATGCAACTCGTCCCATGGGAAGCCCCAGTAGGCAGGTCAAAGCCCCACATGGATGTAACACAACTCATCTCGAGGAGGAAACACCTACCCTACAACAATGACAAGATTGCCTTCAAATGAACATGGATGTGCAACAAAAAGCATAAAAAAAGCACATAAAGCACAAAATGCAAAAGAAAAAGAGACAAGTGCAAATGGCACAATAGCTACTTTACGATAGCTACTTTGTAAATGGTTTGGCTATGGATCGACCATCTCTAAGCACTCCAACGAGAGGTCAAGATCCAAAGAGAAAGACACCCATGCGTGCTGATTCCCTTATAAGCATTCCGATGAGGGATCACACTATGGTAATGACTCTCATGATAATGCATCCTACACCTTTCATTTTCATTAGCTCGATTTCCTCAAAACCCTTCCCCTTTCCCTATCATACTCAGCTCTCCTAGCACTCCCAAGCATAGCAAAGGATTATCTAAGTGGGGACTGACGAATGATGTGGGTGTCATGTTTAGCATGGTGTTTCGTATTCTTTGTCAACGTCTCTCAAGAAGATCCTCTAGATGTCAACAAAGAGGGGCCATTAAAACACCATCGATTGTCGGACTCTCATGATTCAACACAATCCCAAAATTTGGGCAAGGATCTTTGCAACACCGCTTTTGGGCTTGCCTGCCACCCTCTGTAGCATAGTTAATGTAGCACCTAGTCATGAGGCCAGTTTGCACAAAAGTAGCATTGAAAGTGAACTCTACAGTTCGGAAAATTTTCTATCTCCTAGGCTAACAAGCTTAATACACTCTCTAGCTTACTCAGCTTGAGACATGACCCAGTTGATGGTCTACCTAGGGATCATGCTAAGAGCTATCAAAGGTGTTTAGGATGGACTATAAATAGTTTAGCAAGTTTTCTAACGGTGGGTCCTGCTATGCTATGCTGCGCTGCACAACGTAGTAGGCCATGTGGTGATTGATTAGATGTAGTTGGCAGATATTCAATCCTCAAAGCTATTTTCTTCGCTTCATTCTTGGAGCATGATTAGCATAACACAGGAGAATGTGGCAAATTTCAGTAGAAGTCATTTCCATTGGATTGCTACGCTACATAGCATAGCATAGCGTAGCAAGGTGTCAATGTGACAACATCTCTACATAGATTTTTTTGACGAAGTAAACATGATTGCCCATGCCTCAACCATCAAAAATGCTTATCCTACTGCCACTCCAAGACATGATCAACATCCCATAACAAAACGTTTGCAAAGTTAGTCAAAATCCAAGCAAAACTAGATGCTATGTTATGCTACATTGTTAAGTCATTCTAGCAAAAGAATTGCACTTGGCCACACTCTAAACCCCGAGACTGCCTATCCCACTTTTCCCTTAGGTCTTAGCCAAAGTATCTTTACAAAGAATTACAGGTTATGGCTCAAATTCATGCTAGACTGACTACTACACTATGCTACACTACATAGCATAGCACACTGTAGCAGAGACACAAAGCCTGAAAATGTCCCGATGATGAAGTCAACAAGTCCCAGGATATTTCCACATGAAAAGAAAGGTTGCCAATTACCGAAGTTTCTTATCTGACCAAGTTTCGGAACAATATTTACAGTTATCTTGATAAAATTCATGCAAAAGAGGAGTGCTATGCTACACTACACTACCTAGCATAGCACAACGTAGCAAGCAAAATGTATATTTTATGACCACTACGCTGGGTAGCATAGATAGCGTAACACTCATGTAGAAGGATCAAGGCATCTCTAGCAGCTCCAAAACCTATTGGCAATGGTCATTTCTGCTTCAACATCTCCTCGATAGACAAGAATAGCAATTTGTTTTGTTTTGCACCCCCCTTTTGATTCCCAAGGTTGTCCCTACGTTTGACCCTACTTGCAAGAAAAGGGAAGACATAGTCTTGGAGCATAGGCTCCACTTTGCATTTTTTGATAGCATTTTTTGTAAAAACATGGTAGTTCCCTAGATTCTAGCACATGCAATTTGAACGGTATCATCACAGCTTAGCAGGTTTCACTTCCAGCCTTGTCCCACTTAGCGTAACACTACAGTGTAGTACATCAGCGTAGCACCGCACGATAGCATAGCACATCCATGTTTGCACCTTGTGGGACCCAAGACACGTGGTATTCAAACAACGTCTTTCTCCCTCTCTTGACCCTATAAATACCCCAACGAACAATGTTCAAAGGGTTGGTTGGTCAGTTGGCTTTTTGATTTGGCTTTCTTATGATTGACTTCCAAAGATTGGCATTTTGGCAATTGGCTTTCTGGTGATTTGGCTTTGATAAGGAGGTTGGCAAGTAAGAGGTTGGCAAACAAAAAATGCCAGCAATACCACTTCCCAGATCTCTCTTAGCTTAGTAAGCACTAGCTCATTAGTTCCTATTAGCAAGCCATTGGTAGCAGCCCAGGAGCTGTGACCATACCGTTACATTATTAGTTGTGCCTATCTAGCACTACACATCAGTTGTACACATTCTTCAACTAAACAAAGATCAAATCCACCTATTTTGGGGTGGCGCATTCTCTCACATAAGCTCATTTTATTTTATTATAGCATATATTTTGCATTATTGTGTATTAGTTCATGTTTATTGCTCAATTACACATTCTACTGTGCTTTTACTGTTCTGTATGCTATGTTTTCCTTCGTCCCGATCTCCACGTGTAATATTCTAAAATAATTGTTCAAAAAAGGTTATTGTACACCATGTAAGTCCCTGTCTGATCAACTAGACCGTTTAGGGCACCCCGTTTCCATTTTCTCCAGCACAACCCTCGCATGGATCTGGGGCTAGGCTATACGCCTGGTAACCTCTCAGTGTTCTAGCCATTGATATTTTCGAACGTTACAATAAGGAAGAACAAAGGACTCATGATCACTATGATCATCATCTACAATACTTTGATGAAGAAGATGAAGACTATGAACCAAGAACATAGGGATCAAAGAGAAGATCAAGAAAGGTATGAGCATAGAAGGGGGTACAAGTACAACAAAGCTCACAAACCTGATCAGAATGATAAACCCTTGATGGCAACCCACAGTATGATCAATATCTAGGAAGCTATACATATACCAACTCGACATGTAAGGGATAGTCATATCAAATAGCTTGTAAGGGATAGTCATATCAAATAACTTGACATGAATAACATGCCTAGATTTGAGGGTGGTTACAATGCTAATCCTCGACACCACCTCCAAGCATTCCATGATGCCTATGCCCTACAAAATATTGAAAGTAATTGGTAGAAATTAAATTTGTTTCCACGAACACTTGTGAAATGAGCTGAGAGATAGTATAGATAACTTGAACCTAAATTAATCAAAACATGGAGTACCATGCTAGATCTCTTTAATGATAAATATCAAACTTAATCATTAGTGTCCAATCTAAGGAAATAGATCCAAGGATGGAAGCAAGGGACCCATGAATCCCTTGATGTAGCAATAGAAAAGTATTACTCACTATAGCATAGATGCCTAGGCCATGGACTCTCTCAATGGAAACAACTAAGGCACATTGTTGATGGGTTATGTATAAGACCAACGAGATCCTTGGGGTTTATGCCCAAGGCCAATTATCCAAAATGGCTGCCCAATGGATATAAAGATTGATTGACCAAGTGGCAAAGGAAGAAGGTGAGTGAAGAAAAAGAGAATTAATAGAAGAACATAATAGATATTCATCTATTAGAAAAAGGAATGCAAGATTTTGTAACATATAAGAAAAAGAGACCTTAGAATAGGTAATTTAGAAGAAAACACTATGTATCTAGAAATCTATCATCAATATAGCAACAAAGGTAGAGAAGATGTGGGACTTAGTTGATAAAAAATTTACAAAAGCCTTGAAGATTGTGAAGGAGAAAACAAAGCAAGCCTTTGGTAAAGGCAAGCATAAGAAAAAGAAGAGATATTTGGGATGAAAGGACAAAGTGGCTTTAATGGTTATGTGTTTGGACACAAGGTCCAAAGATGAGGAAGGATGTGTCGTATGCTAATATGAACATCCCAAAGGATGTTATCTAGTAATGGCACACTTACAAGAAACATGGGCATATGCACTTAATCCTATATTTTTCAAGAAACAAATTCCCAAAAGATCACGTTAGCCTCAAGGTAACTACAGGAAAAACTTCCAACCCACATACTATCCTATTGGAGCTTCATCACAGTCACAAGAGCAATACTATTAGCAATGGCAACAACCTCAATCATGGACCATGCCACCACCATTCCAACAATATCCATATTGGTAGCCAAATCCATATGGATACTATGTGCAACGTCCAATCTCTTCTAGTATTTTTGTTGTTCAAACTCCACAATACTATCCAACTAAGTACCACTAACTAACATCACCAAGGACAAATTCAAACTTATATATGCATCCATCAGTAGCTGGTTCTTCAAACCAACATCCAAATTCTTTACCATCAATGCCACCAACCACTATGCAAGGGAAATTTCCATCACAACCACAATAAAGAAAAGCTACAAGGATAGTAAGTATACAAATAGAGGATCTTACCAACAACACTAAGGGCCAATTCAAGAAACATCCTAGAAATGACAAGCTTCCACCATTGTCAAATACAAACACACAAACATGCAAACTGTCATGCTAGTAGAGATAGTATCATATTGGACTAAGGTAGGAACACTTCCTATGAAAAGAATAAATCTAGGAGTTCCTTTGATTTATCTACAAATAGCTAAAAATATACCATGCAAAGCTCTACTAGATTTGGGTTCCAAAGTCAACTTGATCTCTCTAGAAACATATAAATCATGAAACCTATCAACCTAAAAAAAGTGTAAAATTTGGTTAAATATCACATATCAATCTATCACCATCCCTTTGGGATAGATAGGTGATGTAGTGACCATTGTCAATGGGTGATCATATCCAGTAAAATTTTTGATGATTAACATGAAAAAAATGACAAGGAATTTCTGATCATAATTGTGAGAAAATGGCTTAGCATGATGGATGCTAAGTTAAACATGAGAGACTTGTCTCTCAAAATCTCTAAGAAAGAAAAGCATGGAGCCATACATTCACAAAAGATTCCTTGTATTACTATTGATAAAGAAGGATGCAATTGTGAATTGACCTTCTAGAATGTCAACACACTCATTACACCAGTCCACAATAAATGTGAAAAACAAGTGTATGCACATGAGAGAGCGAGGGCTACTCAACCAAAAGACACCTAGTGGTCAACAACTAAGAACGTTAAATTGTTCAAAACATGCATGGAAAAATCTGAACTACTTATTAACTCCTCTTTTAAGAAAATGACCCCATCTAAAAACTTACAAATGGAAATACTCAACCATAATCATACACCAATAGAAAGAGGAACTAAGAGCTTAGATGATAAAAATTCAATTACCATCACAATTACCTAGGACAATAATAGAAAAGCTAAATCATAGAGGATGGTAAGTGAACAACCTAGAGTGTATGACCTAAGAGATCTAAGGTACATTTTCCAAACACTCATCCATGAATTTAGTTGTGATGAAGGTGTTGTATCCTAACCAAGGAATTAATAAGTGCATTTTTAACTTTTTTGTTTTCTACTTTTTGTGATTTATGATTTTCTTAATACACTTTTCCCATTCTTTTCTATTTTTCAACTTCTTGCTAATTTCTTAATTATTTAACATGTTTCCATTCTTTAAGGATTTTTCATTCTTTTAATCTTTTTCTATTCTTACTATCGTTTTCATACTTTGTTTTCATTTTCTTTATACATATTTTTTATTATTAATAAAACACACCAAGAATAAGGCAAGATGCAGTCCAATAAGGTAAATATTTCCCTATGTTAACAAGTCATAATGAACTAATTATTTATACAATGAGACCACAACATCCATCCATCCTTTCCATTAATAAGAGGTTCTTACCATGGCCATAATGATATTCTTTCCATCATAAAACTAAGAATAAACCTATGATCATTATTCTTGGATAGAAAAGTAAAGAACCAAATGGGAAGGTAAAGGGTGTGACATCAAGGGGGTTTGTGGATTCTCTTAGACCACTGTTGTATGTTCTATATTTTTCTAAGGTTGTAACAATATCCTTGTAGAAGTAACAAAAAATTAAAGTAAGAGTACAATAAGTGCTACCTTGCCATGTCACTGGAAAGACATGTTACCCATGCCTAAATGTAGTCCTCTGGTAAGCATGACACAAATAAAAATAAAACTCATGCACAGAATAAATTTTTGGGGGTTCCACTAGAAAGACATGTTAGCCATGTCTGAATGTAGGCAAATCTCAGGAATTTTTAAAAAAATAAAAAGTACGATGAATAAACTCCTCCCTTGGATAGAATGCCAAGTGATGATACTCCTTGCAACTGTGGTAGTCTTATAGTTGTGACCTGAGAAGTGAAATAATGTGATGCCCTGGATAGTGGTCTGTACTTGTTTTTGAGCTGGGATAGAAATGCTAATGATTATTTTAACCACCAATAAAACACAAAAATTCATTATTCCTATGATAAGACATATCATGTTCTGATTTCAACAATCCTTTCTATAATCCATTCCACCTCACTATACAATTAATCATAACTTATGATTTTGTATAATATAGTGTAATTTTCCCAACCTGGTACTACTAACATGTGTGTTTTGCTAGAGAGGTATGCATTACATTCAACTCCTTTGGTGCCTACGAACATGTTGAGACATGATTATGCAAGGACACTAAGGTTTGGGTCCTACTTTAGGGAGGTTCCACTTGTATAACTATTGTATTTCATACTTCACGAGCAATACGACATAATCTTGAGCCTTCCAAGAATAATAAATGTTAATACATACTTCCCTTAACATCCAATAACTCCATTATACACCAAGAAGTCATTTCCTTTCTCATCCATCTTAAACACACTTAATAAACTTTTGTAGCCTGAGATTCCTTTATCATAGACTTTTAATGCTTGATTTTTGCAATCGAAACATCATATCCATTCCAAGACCCTCTGGACATGCTACATATCTTCTAGAAATTTGATTTGACTCACTTTTTTTTCCAAAAATTACAAGAAAATTTGAAAATTTCATTGGTGATATCGTAGCTACGATATCGAATGGGCTACATTATCGTATTTACAATATATGATCTACAATATCACACATATAAATTAGTATATATAGTGCAGGAGAGTTAGAAAAAAATTTCATTCCTCATTTTCTACAAAAGAGAGTTTTTATCATTTTTTCTTTCAACCTTAAAGCTTTGACACCCTCACTTTTGACACTCATAACTTGACCCTTGTAGCTCCAATTTCAAAAATTCTTGAACCTTGTTGATCATGGGGCTTTCAACATAGTCGTGGGATGGTACTTGACGTGATATTGCTGAAATTTGAATAAAAAAAATCCTAACACCTGGAAGATATCTTAAAGGATAAGTATAAGAAAACAATAAGACTTTTAAAATTTTTTAATCAAACCAAGGCTAGAAATACTTAAACAATCCTCTTAATGTATCATAATAACTATTTTGGGCCATAAATAAGAGAAAAACTAATAACTTTGAAGGGTTATAAGAGAAATAACACCTAAGAGATTCCTTTGGAGAAATTTTCTATCTCTGCAGTCATAACAAGCTAAGAACTTGATATGGGCCTTAGCAGTATGAATCTATATGGCTAAGGCCCAAATCAGGAATCTATATGGCTAAGGCCCAAATCTACATAGAATCTAGATTGGCAGCCCATCCTAAATAACATGGCTCATGTTCATTAAGTGGAGATAAAAAACAAAGACCTATAGATCAAAGATCTCACATAGTACATGGGGTTAGCTAACCTTCATTATGCTAACCTAGCCATGTTAACAACAAGTATGCCCAAGAATGAACTTGAATAACAAGTAGTAGTTGTGTATGCATTGTATGAAAAAAAGTTTGCAAATAGAAGGGATGTCTCATAGAAGCTACATGTGGCAAACTCTGAATTAGAATTGCTCAAGGCCAACTAGCAGGGATAGAAAGATATTGCAACAAACCTAGTCAAAAGAATATCAAATTATCATGAGTTGTGCAAAATGGCTTAGAGCATTTAAAGAAGAAAGGAGGTAGTTTGCAGTGTGGTATGTCAAGGCTAATCAGATGTTTCTACAATTGCCATGTCCATGGGATGTACTGGCCCTTCCACACATTGCACAATAGGCATGGATGGTACATAACCCTGGAATAAAAGAACAGAAGCTTCAGGTGCTACT
>MNCI01015454.1:142617-194035 GCA_015680685.1 Gnetum montanum
GGGGAGGTGTGTGGTGGGGAAGGGGAAGGGGACTATACATGACATGATATCACTAAAACTTGAGCAAAAACTCCCCAACACCTAGAAGATATCTTAAAAGGGTAAGTATAAGAAAATAATAAGAATTTTTTAAATTTTTTAATCAAACCAAGGCCAGAAACACTTAAAAATAATCTTCTTAATGTACCATACCAACTATTTTGAGCCATAAATAAGAGCAAAACTAATAACTGTGAAAGGTTCTAACACCTAAGGAATTCCTTTGGAAAACTTTTCTAACTCTGCAATCATGATAAGCTAAGAACTTGATCTAACTAAGGGTATGAGTAAGGAAAGGAGTTATCAAGAATCAGTGTAAACATTTTAATAATTTCCAAATCCTTGATGATTACAGATGGTCCCAAAAAGAGGAGAAACAAGAGTTCCCTCATAGCTAGCAAGCAAAAGACCAAGAGGCCAAATGGAGGAACAAACCCTGCAAGAAGAACATGTGGAGCACGAGGCATAATCTTTTAGCATCCATCAACAAATACCTGCCATAGAGCAATCTAGCCAAGAAGAGGTGGAAGTTCCACAAGTGCTAGGACAAGGATAGAAACTCATGCTATTACCTAAATGCCTTTAGGCTATTTAGAAGAAATCCATCATGTTTATCATGATTTTAGAACTCAACTTTGATCCATTCATGGAGTTTGCACTAGATACTGTTAAGAACCAATTCCATTCATCACCCTTGTGGCCCACTTTGATAACAAGTGAAGATTGGTACTTAGGAGAGACACTTAAATTTTGAAAGAATAAACAAGTAGATGCTATGATAAATATTGAAGAAGTCTCAGTGTCTTACTCAAATAAGGTGATTGCTAAAGCACTCAATGTGTTTAATGAAGGGGCAAAGGTGGAACAACTATCCACTAGATCTAACAAAAATGCAAGAAAGTTGTGGTTTCAATGGACATATGGCAAAGATGACAAGGATTACAATGAGCTAACCTTTGAGAAGAAAATCTACTTCAAAATTGGCACATACCACATGTTTTACACTAAAAGATTAAATAGAATTTCAACATATGTAGCTAGAGGTAGTGCAATCTTAATGGGAAAATTTAATGCAAACATTTCCCACCTCTACTTCATGGAAATCTAAAGGTGGTTTGAGGAGAACAAGGTAGGGAAGTTGACACTTCCATTTCCTTGCCTTATCAGAAAGATGTGCAAGCAAGCTGGCATTAAAGGATACACTAATGATGTCCTTAGGAAGGCATAGAATGCTTCCTATGCTAAAATGCTCAAGTTAATGTCTCCAAAGAAGGACCAAGTGGAGAAAAAAATAGGCACTAAGGAAACCATTCAAACTACTAAGCAACAATAGCAAGCATGATCCAATGGCCAACAGCAGCAACAACAACAAGAACAATAGTAGTAGCAAGTTCCACTACCACCACTACAAGATTACAAGCCATCAATAAGTCATCTACAAAAAATTACAGAGACTATTAGTTGGGATGCATGTGAGGAGGCCAACCTGTACAAAGTCATCGACAGTGTCATACAATCCATAATTTCAATAGATCTTATTAGTGGTTAGATCTCATTACAGTTATATAGGAGGAAACCAATTATCACAATAGATTTTTTGGAATGTTGCATCATTCTAAGTGGTGCTAGAAACTAGAGAAGGAGTCACAATCATGGTTATGCAGCACTAGGATGTAGTGGAAGCCACATAAGTGATCACAAATCACATAAAGAAATCATTCAACATACTTCTTATAATGCTAGTTGGTCTTTCTAGAGCTAGAGATGCTCAAATGTTAGTTGGTACCTCAATGACTCCTACAAATTATGAGGATGTACTTGATAGACTACTATAGATAAGACAAGTCGTGCAAAACCTTTTTAACATCCTATGCAATGTTACTATAGTACAGTCAAAATTGATAACCACCAAGGGTAAGCTAGTCATGGAAGAAACTAGGGCAAAGCATGTAGATAATGAAGTTCACATATTACAAGAAGAGCTCATGACCCTAAGAGCTAAACAGAGAGATCCTACTCAATATATTGTGCTTGACCAACTTGAGTAGTTTAGAATAAAAAAAATTAGTCACCTCATGGAGTACAACAAGCAGCTGGAGAAGAAGAAGATGAAGCTAGTGTGGGATGCCTCAGTAGTAGAACTACAGACATACATACATGCTAAGACACTCACTGCACTATAGGAGGGGAACAAGCAAATCCCTATAGATAATGTTAGGTTAACCAACATAGAGAAGCAAAAAAAAACATCTTTGAAGAAAGTATCCATAAGTTAAGAGAACAACTGATGAGGGTCAACCAAGATATGAGTCATCTAGTATGAGAGAACAGAACCCTCTCAATGGAGGAGGTACCCGTAATCAGATAGAAAACAACTATACATGAAAAGATTAAAGAACATTTTTGCAATCAAGTGGGAATGTACAAATAGATTAATGAAAAAGAAATCTAGATGGCTAAGGCCCAAATTAGCTCAATGTCAGCACAGAATCCAAATTGGCAACCTATCTTGAATAGCTTTACTCATGTCCACCAAGTGAAAATCAAAAATAAAGACCTACAGATAGATGATTTGATAGAATACATGGGGTTAGCTAACCTTCGTTATGCTAACCTAGCCATGTTAACAGCAGGCAAGCCTAGGAATGAACTTGAACAAGAAGTAGTAATAGTGTATGCATTGTATGAAAAGGAGCTTGCAAATAGAGAGGATGTCTCACGAAAGCTACATGTGACAAACTCTAAATTGGAATTAGTTAAGGCTAGCTACCGAGGCTAGAAAGATGTTGCAACAAACTTGGCCAAAAGAATATTAGATTATTAGGAGTTGCACAAATTGTCTAGAGCATTTGAAGAAGAAAGGAGATAGTTTTTTGTGGTATGTCAAGGCCAATCAGATGTTTTTGCAACTATCATGTCCATGGGATGTACCGACCCTATCACACATTTCACAATAGGCATGGTTAGTACATGATCCTAGAATGGAGGAAGAGAAGCTTCAGGTGCTACTGAATCAATACAAATTTAAGAAGCTTAATGATAAAGGAAAGCAACCAATGGAAGAGCCACCACCACTAGACACCACTTAATCTACATTGAGCTTCTTCAGTTTTTGATTTTCTTTTTTGTCATATAATTATATCTCAATTTTTATAAAACACCACAATGGTATTTAGTGTCATGTATATAGTCAGTCAGTCATGTATAGTTGAATCTACCTCCTAATTTTTTGAGGAGATATATCCTCATTTTGTTTGAACTTAAGGATGAGTTTCTAGTTCGTCATGGGGGTATGATAAAGTCAATTGTTTTTCATCAATGATATTGTAACAACAATATTACATCAATGATGTCATTTATTCAATATCCTAGCACATGCTACATCATTGTTGATACAATATCTCAAGATGTATGTAGCTCTATAAATACGACACTTGGGGCCACAATTCACATACTTTTCATTCCAAATAGTAACTAGCCTCTGTTATTTTGTTTTTGTAATCTAGCACTTAGAAGTGTGAATGCCTGTAGTGTGGTGTGTCTTGGTGAATGACATCTTTATTCAAATAGATTGTACTTGGGCACAATTTGCACACAAAAATAAAGATCAAACTATTTCTCACCTTTGTAGCATTCTCCTAGTTTACTATTTTACTTAGAATAATGTTTACTATTTTCTAGTTAATTTTTTACTTTTCCATGTAGTTCACTATTACTATTATTAGTAAGCGGAATGAGTATGAATGATCTCAAGCACTTAAGTGTAATTTCTTGATAACCCAATAGTGTTATTGCTTGGTACGCCCAGTAGTGGTACACTTGGTATCCTAGTAGTGGTTACACAAAGCCCAAGGTATGTATGGAAGATTAGGAATAGATGCTCATCACCATAGGCTAGGATAGATTCTCTTACTCATTTTTCTTAGACTTAGAAACCATTTCCACTTTCATAATGTTTGCTAGGAGTAATGATCACCTACCAACATAAGATATCATATGCCTCACAATGAGCTAAATCATACACATAATCTTCACTAGCTTCATGTGGGAAGAAAATGGTCTCAAAATTAAACTAGCTGCTAGCATATTGACATTGCCTTATCCATGGATTATGATCTGGCTACGTGTGAATGCTTGTGACTTGTATGGTTGGATGTTGTATTTCTCCACCACTCATCATCATGCTAAGAATACTTTTCTTAGGGTTTAAATAAAGGTTGTATAGGTTACATCAAGCTAACACAACATCAAGATCAACAAGATGATTAGATGCTATAACATATTTGACATTTACATAATCCATGTAATTAATAACCATTTTGAATATCATATCACTAAAGATGAATGTCATGGCCCATTGATATGTAGCTCTAGCATTCTTAAGCACCAAAGGCATTTTGGTAAACTAAAATATTTCTCATGGGATCATGAAAGTTAAGAAATGTTGAAGCTTAGGATTAATTTATATTTGGTTATACCTAAAAAACCATCTATGAATAACAATAAGGCATGTCTAGCTATTGTGTCTATAAGTTAGTTGATATTAGACATCAAAAAGTCATCTTTAAGAGTAACCTTATTGAGGTTGCATAAATCGATGCAAATCCTAATGGCTTCATTTTTCTTGAGAATAATTACTATGTTGGATACTAATCTGAATAGTCTATAGGGCATATAAAACTTGCCTTGTAAAGTTTGATGATCTCTTCCTTAATGGCTAAGGTGAAGTTGGCTTTGATCTTTATAGCTTTTTTTTTAATTGGTTTAGAATCTTCCTCAAGAATGATGTTGTGTTGAACTAAGGCTAGGTCCAAACCTATATCCTCATATTCCTAGGCAAAGGCCATAGAATTATTTTATAACATGGTCAAAATAGAAGTTTTAAGCCTTTGGATAAGCTTGCCCCCAGTTGTAAGATCTTATTTACATTTTTATGGTTAATGATGGTTAGCTCGATGAGGGGATCATAGGTTAAAATTGATTCTTGATCTAAGAAGGTAAGATTAGCTTGAGGGATAACATCTTCCTTGGTTATGTCAAGGGATGATATTAATGTTTTTAAGGGATCAAGTGAGGATAAGTCCATGAAATTTTGATCAAGTGACCTAACAATGTGGCTATGGGACTTGTCCAAGACAAGTGGTTCATGCAATTGAATGATGATGGTGGGGTTAATGGCTTGCAATAGATAAAGGTGAGATTAAGATTTTATGAGAAGATGATAATGAGAATTTATAGTTTTAATGAAGTTAAAGTGATAAATTTAGTTAAATTTAATGAATTAATTATAATAAAATTTATTTTTTAAATGATGTTTGAGGTTAATTTGAAAAGTAAAGAAAAGTTAACATGAACGAGAAGGATCTTGGATTGATTTTGGCCTAAAACTGCTTCATTTTGGCAACCAGAGTAGGTAACATGGGCAAGTGATGAGGTGATGCTAATGCTAGTGTTTCCAAGTATCATGTTGCATAACATGCATGGTATAAAAGGTCAGTAATGCATCTAAGTCAAATTATCAACACACATGAATCCAACATGCTTTGTCACTCTAACATTTTTTTTTTTTTTTTTGGTTTAAGAGTTTACACATGTCAAAAGATGAAGATGCAAAATAGGAGCACACAATGAGTAGCATGTGGGAAGAAAAAGGTTGGGACCCATAATGGGATGTAAGGAAAGCACATGATGGAGGTGAGGAAGGTGTCACCAAAGCAACAATCATTGCCATGAGAGGTCATGTGAGTGTTTAGCAATGGGAGAAGGGTTTATAACTATGTAACTAGTGTGGTCACAAATGCCAAGTGATTATGGTGATGAGGCAAGAATGATGGCATAGAATGACACCCATAGTGGCATGCAAGTGAAAGTGGTAAGGGTTGGTAGCCAAGATGTGAGTCAATGTAAGCCGGTAGCATCAAGGTGCATCATGGCATGCAAGGCAAGGGCACAAGGGAGGGAAGCAATGGTATGTGGGAGCACACTCCTACAAAAATTCATGCACTCTGCATGTTCCAAATACGGGATCATACTCCATTTTTCTTACAAATTCTTCCCAGATTCAACAACTTCAAGGAATCAATAGTATCTAATGTTCACTACAAGTTCTATAGTTGTATTAATGCAAAATCAGTGTAACTTTATATGGTAATAATTGAAAAATATTTCATAAAATCAATAAACATATTGTACATAAAAGATATTTTTAATGTTTAATATTATATTAACACTATGAATAGCTAAAGAATAATGAGTGCATCTAGAGAGTATGAATTAAGAATATTTCTAACTATAAGTTATTCAACTACAAATTTCTAATTTGAATAGAAGATAAGATTTTAATAATAGAGTTACTAGATTTATATTTAAAATTTAAAACTTTCTATAATGCTAATGCTAATATTATCTCATAAGTTTGACTACTAGTGCTAATATGATATTTGGTGAATTTAATTAGAATGAAAATTTAAAAGTAAATTTTAATATGAAAGTTTTAAGGCTTTTATTTTTAAAAATAAACTATCAACACTAGAAAAGTAATTTAAAACTTTTACTTATCTTAAGGTAAAAATTAAAATAAAATTTCAAACTTTCACATTAAAATAAAGATGGTAAGTTTTAATTATTTAAATTTCTTGGTGAACATTAAGTTTAGTGCTGTGAATTTTCTATTTGTAATTGATAGAGTTAGTATATTTAATATTGAAGTTTTATAGAATTAGAAAATTGAAATTGTTAAGTTGAGAATTAGAGGCTTGGAAGTAAAGAATTGATGTTGTCATAATCAATAGAAAATATATTTAAAGTATATATATATATATTATAAAATTTTTTATATTCATTTTTCATATGTGTTTGACCTCCCTTCCAAAAATGCTCCTTGTTTTGAAACTCAAGTTTGGGTACATATTCCCACACTCTTGCATTTCCAATCATTGTGAACCATAGGAGAGAAGGAAGCATCACTAATTTTTGGGTGGATTGGTGTTGGTATACAGCTGCAGCCATGATGGGTGAGTGCAATGTAGGAATGTAGAGTTGCATGGGAGAATGCATTGGAGGAGTAACAAGAGCAGAGAAAGTGTGTTGTTGGGGCTAGTGCGACAAAGGTGTGGGCTGGCACAGCCCTACACATGCTAGCTTGGCTTGATTATGGGAATCAATAAAATAAAACAAAATAAATAATTGGGTTACAACCATGAATGTCATAGCGCAAGCAAGGAGGGATAGTAACGCGTGAGGCAATTAGAGGATGAGGACGATAGCGTCACAAGTACAATGTGGTGGTAGCAATGCTCATGCACGGGTAGGGTGTGAGGTGTGAAAACTTTCAATTTGGATCTTAAGTCTCACAGTGAAGATGAGGGAAAAGCATGTGAGATGTGAAAACTTTCAATTTGGTTCTTAAGTCTCATAGTAAAGATGAGGGAAAAGCATGTGAGGTGTGCATGCCTTGCCCTACCCAAGGCAGGGTAGAGAGTGATTGTTGGTGGGTGTAGGCAATGCCCAACACTACTTGAGGGAAAGGCTATTGTTGCACATAATGTATTTTTGAGTTTTAAAATTTTTAATTTTAGTTTAGTAAGACTTTTTTTTAGTTTTTTATGATTAAAAATTTTGTTAAGAATTATGGTAATGGTTACACTAGTGTGAGAATAATGTATGTGACCTAGGAAAAGCAAAAATTTTAGCTAAGTATGGGATGATGTTGGCCTAGTGACACGGATGACAACATTATGTAAGTAATTTAACTTACTAGATTGAAGTTGGAAAATTTTGTTTTCAAATAATGGATAACTTCAACATCTAGGAATCTATGTTGGGCACATTAAAAGATAAGTTTGATGTCATGACTAGGCTTTAAGCTTTCGTTTTTTATGCTTCATTGTTCGAGTTTCAAGCTAGCATCAAGATAAGTAACGCTGATGCTAATTCTGGATGATGCTAACATCATTGTCATTTAGCAACACATCACCTCAAGTCACTCGTTTTAACTTAGCCATTTCTACTACCAAAAGCTAAAAACAAAACATGCTGATTATGAAAAGTTTATATTTTCCAAGGAAGAGCATTGTTGTCTAGGCTTGACTCAATGACTTAACCCTGTTAATGACACTAGATCTTAGGTGAATTGAAAGTTTGTGTTGTATTTTATTGATTACATGATGTTTATGTTTGATATACACAACATTTTTTAACTGCATAAGATGTATGCTAATATTTGTTGAAGTATGTTGATTAAATTTTCTCATATTAGCTTTAGTCTTATTGTACGTTTTAACTCTCATCTCATAGATGCTAATTGTTGGTTCATTGTCTTATATGCGAGGATGGTGTGAGACCTAAGTTGGTGGTAATTAATCCAATGTATTTCCTGATTAGTGATGCGAGTATTATGATTAGCATCAAGTTAGCAAGGGTTAGGATAGTACCCATTATGAATGAATGCTCAGTCCATCCTAATTAGATTTGGATGATGCATGGGACTATGAAGTTCTTATATTTTTACATAAATAATTTTCACATACTCATATGGACCTTCCTCATGTTGAGTATAGTATCTCATGCCTTGAAGGATATTAGCCCAAGGATCAATTCTCAATTGCTAGGTTATGTAATCCATGAGAGTTTGGATATTGATGCTATAGTTGATGAAGATGGGATCACAAAGGAGATCAAGCAAAAGGAGCTAGATTAGCTCTAAAGAAACTACCCATACAAAAGGTTCAAAGCTGTTGATAAATTATTGTTGAACCTCCAATGTATTGAAAGTCTCTTCATTCTCATTGACATCTACATTATGGTCTCTAGGTATGTTCATTTTTTTCTCATGTTACATTTTTGTTTCTAAGTTTTAAGCATTGATTGATGAATTAGTTACCTATTGATGTCACATGACCCTTATTATTTTTAGGTTCAATGATCCTAATAAGAAAGATTGCTACTTGGAGAGGCTTGAGAAGCTATTTTGGGAGATTAATCCTATAAATAACTAGCACTTACAAATTTTTGAGATATTTCCTAATAAGATGAAGCATGCCAAGGATCACTAGTGATACATCTCTCTTAAGAAGATCAATTTGGTTCATGTATTGCATAATAAGGAGAATTTTGGCCAAGAAGTTGAGTGGCCAAAGGGATCTAGGATCCAATTGAATCTAAACAATAACTTGAAAAATGTGAACTTAGCTATTTGTTATATTTATGATTTTGTGCCTATGTGATCTTAAAAAATGTTTTAAAAATTTTAAATTTTAAATACCACAGGTTGTAGTATATTTACCATGAGTCATGATCTATTCACCACAACTTTATCATGGGTCATGGTAAAAACATCATATTTTTTTATCAAATTTGGTAGTCCATATCTCCCTCTTTATATGGATTTTTTATGTAATCTTAAAATCCTTGGAAATCTCTTGAAAAGATCTATTTGTTTGCAAAGTTTTAGCTCAATTAGAGTTCATTTGATTAGTCAAATTTGGCTTGGAAGACTATCACTTAGAACTATCTGATTTTATCAAAACACTTCACCTCAAGTCCTAGAATAATACAAAAAGTCATGGTGAAGTTGTGGTTGATCTTATATAATGAATTTTATACTCATGATTAATGATGACCTTGTGATTTGATTTTGTAAATATCACAAGTTGACCATAAGTCTTGGTTTACTTTATCGTGAATTATGGCTAACTCATGGTGTTGTAGAAAATTTGAATTTCTACAAATTTTGAAATCAAATTCTGATGCAACTTGGATTATTGATGTCACCCCAAAATGTAGAACACATTGTGATAAAGGACTAATTACTTTCTTTTGATTTTGTGTGAAGATTGATGGATTCCATCTTTATGACCCTTGACCTTCTAGATTAAATGTTGAATCTATTTTATAATGAATTTGATTAAAATGCTTTGATGATTGATTGATGTTAGTGACTTGATGATAATATGAAGTGAGGAATTATTGGTGAGTTTTGAACTTTTTAAATTGATGAATGAAATGTTGATAATTAAAAATTAATGAAGTAGTGATGATTATTGAAATGGTGATGAATTGTTGAATGATGAAATTGTTGATAAAAAAGATATATTAGAGAAAAAATTCGTAACTCTTCCAATCTTATTACTGAAGCAACTAATATAACATATTTTCCCATATATTTATAGGCATTTGATGGGGCCATAATGGTACATGATAGGAAAAACACTTTTTTATGAAAAATGAGTCAAAATTAAAGAGACATAGTAGATTGGAGCCATTATTTAATTACATCCAACAATCAATCTTTTATAAAAGAGAAAATAAATGGAATTCACTATCTTTTCCTATATGATATGAAAATTCAAATATATATTACGTAGCTTTTGTCCCTATTGATGAGTGGTGAGGTACCCCCTACACTCAACCATATGAATACGAGCATTACACGCACGATTCGGTCGAACTCCAAGGACTAAGTGCTTACGCGCCTTATGGAACACTTAAGGTTAATCAATCGTTGTCTTCCCAGACTTACTTGTATTGTGACAATTGTATGGTTAAGTAAGTCTGAGGTATGTGATTTTTATGTCTTTTATCTTTTTAACACCTATGCTAAGAGGTGAAGGGTGAAGAGACTAAGTAACTAACTTTCACTAACTAAGCTTTAATCATCCTAGCATCAGTATCTATTCCCACTTACCGTACACACCTTGAACTAGTGCAACGCTACTCAGATTACCAAACACTATTCGTTATTGGGTTACTAAGCGTAGCACACGTGCTCAAAGTGGTTGTACTAAATGCACTTAACTAGGAGTTGAGGGTTGAGAGAGATTAATTATCTAAGGAATTATTTAAGCATTTAACATTAATTAAATCCTAATTAGCTTAGTCCATGCACTACAAGGTTTATCAGAAAGTTTGTCTTTATTTCCATACACAAACGTGTGCTCAGGTACAATTTGCTTGAATAAAGATCCGTTCACTTTGAGACTCCTACTGCGGGCACATGGAAATTATTCTATCTCTAGAATGGTAAAACTACCAGAGTTTCGCTAAGGGTCGAGATCTAGATGAGGAAATAAGGGAGAGCTGCCTCTTATTTATAGAACTGACAATGGGCTGCGATATTACGTATGCGATATCGTAAGGAACAATGTGATATTGCATACGCGATATTGTGGCCTATGCAATATTGTGTCCCATCATACCCCCATGACTAAATAAAAACTTATCCTCAAGTTCCTTACAAAATATTGGGAAGGTATGGGATTATTGACTTGAATGGAACTAATGGTGAATGGGATGACATGTGAACGGATCATCATTACAAAACATGACAAAAGTAGTGTTCATGACAACAAGAGTGAACACTTTGTATATTTGACATCCAGCCTTATTTGGCAGCTGAGAGAGAGAGAGAGAGAGAGAGAGAGAGAGAGAGAGAGAGAGAGAGAGAGAAGTTTGTTTCTGCCAACGCCAAGATTTCATCCTTCATTATCTATCCATAAGTGCATCATCAATCCTATTTCTTGCGTAACTGCTTCAGCACCAATCCATTCCAAGTGTTCCCTCCAGATCCAATCCGTTGTTGTATGATTGTCATTTGCACACATAACACAGTTCTTATATTAGCAAGGGTAAATGAAAGATAATGCAATTGATACCTTGCTTCGGTGTAAGGCCCATTGGCTGAGTTGTTCTATGGTTGATACGGGTCTAAAGATATAATACTGGTGACTACCCGAGGTGTAGGGGTTAGGAGAAAATCGAAAAAATTGGACCAAGGCCCCCATGACTGAGAGTGAACCTTCGGTAGCGATAGAATGGAAAAAGATAAGGAATAAGAAAGATGGAGAAAAAGAAACAACAGCCACACCAATAAAATGAATGCCAAAGATGGAAATGAACAAAATAATTGGTGATTGCAGAAATGTTTAAGGGAAAGAAATTAACGAATGCACTAAATAGGAATGCCAGTGGGTCCTCCCCAAAGCAGGCTCATGCCCTTAATGCCCTGACAATCCCACATTCAAAGAGTCCGTAGGCTCTAAGAATGTCATTCGGAGACAAGAGTTAAAGTCTTAACCACAAGAGTTTACCAAAAAGAAAACAACACATCCACCAAAATATAGACTACTAATACAACCGGCAATGAGGTGAACAATGGAGAGAAAGATGGAGAGAAGAGAATGGAATGGAATCCCAAGAACAAGGTGGTGTACATCCTCTTGTGTATTAATGGTTAATGTGACTTATTAGATCCCATTCCAAATCTAGCCTCAAATAAACCACATCCAATGACTTTTCATTAATACATTTAGCCCATCCATCCACTTGAAGTAACAAGAATTCCTTCACCAAAGAGCCACCACCATTCCAACAAAATGAAGGGGGAGAGAGTAGGAAGCAAGAAGGGCCTTAGTTAGAGGGAATAGGTTTATTTTAGTTCCATAACCAGTGCTTGTAGTCCAAATGATTATTTCTTCTAAGGGATGTGCTTTGAATTCTCACTGTTTTTTTTTTTTTTTTTTTTTGGTTTTTGCATGAGAACCACACCATGGAAAGACTTATTATTTTTATTTGCTCAACTTTCCAATAATGCGGCAACATCAGAATAGTAATAAAAACTCAAGAAGAAAACATCCAAGCACCCAAGAGAATGGCCAGCACAAGTGCATGAAATCCCTTTGAAGTCACACCTTTTTCAATCCTTGAGTCCTTCCTTAGTTTGAGAAATACCCAGTACCAATTCGTTGATAGTTCTAATATTGAGAAAGGGACTGTATAATTCTAAGCCAAGAGAGACCATAGAATTTTATAGATGTGACTCATTGCCTGCTATATCAAAAGAACCATACCTTAGTATCAACATCATAACTTAAAGGTAAAAACCAAACATTAGCAATCAATGGAATACATTTCGTACCATCTTCGGAGCACTTATTAAGTGGTGAATCAAACAAAGTAATCAAGCACACAAATAAATGAAAAAGTATAAACGATGTTGTAAAAAAAACAAGAAAAGTTAAAGAAATTTTTAAAACAAAAATGTGTAAAACAAAAACTTAAAAAGAAATTAAGGGCCTCAAATGATTAGCATATGTGGCCATCTCCCCCATGATTGAATTGGAAGGGAGAGATCCGAAATGGTGAGCGAGATCGTCCTCTCTCAAATGTGCTACGTGCATAGACCGTTCTAGGTTCATGATTAGGGTTGGTCGATTGCACATAGACTAGTATTCTCCTATCGGAGTACTCATTTAGATTTCCTAAGAGTTTCCAACTTCCCTCGATTGGTGGTTTTAGATTAAGGGTTGAAAGTTGGTGACACTCTTGCTTTAGTGCATCTATGCTTTCTTCGCAGGCGCAAGTTGGTCCCCCAGTTAGTTCCATGCATATTGGTGGATTTCTCTCTTGATTAGCTATCAACCACTGGGTGTTCTCTTGTCATGTGGTTGCTACATACATGCACTTTTGTATGTTAACTTCCTAGGTACACCAGTTGCATGCAGGAGATGTTGAATGCTCATGTATGCTATCACCCTCTGTATCAATGTATGTGATGCATGGAACCTTTTTCTTCTCAATATTTCCATAAGTATTTTCCTTATATATTTCCAAGTAAAGATCATGGATTCCTAAGCATGTGTTCACGGTACTTAGCCATGCCCTTCCCATTATTATTGGGAAGTCCCCCTTATCATTGTTGACTTGTATCACTAGGAAATCAGCTAGGTATGACCAACCACACATAGTGGTAATGATGTCCTCCACTAATCCCAAGGGAAGAGTGATGGACTATTCAGCCAACTCTAAGCGAATATTGTACTTCTTTAGAGGAGGCAGGTTCTAGGCTTTATACATTTCCTACGATATCAAGTTGACTCTGGAACCTACGTGGTTCATTCCCAGCGACTTGGAGGTAGATTATGGGACTTCCAGGATCATAGAATTTCCTGGGAAGGTGGCCCACCTTTATCCAGTCAGTGATGGTATGTGTTAACATAACCATATGCGTTGAGCTCTATTGTTGGTTTGAAGGGAGTTCCGAAGCCTTATTTGATGGAGGAGCATTTAGAGGCTCAACTAGTTGTAGTTGTGAGAGCTTGTTTGGGCTTTTGGTTCTAAAGAAAGGTCTTCTCTTTGTATGGTTGTTAGAACTAGTAGCAGGTTGAAGGTTTACAGCTCTCGTAGCAGTGCATTGCTATGGTTGAGTGGGGAGTTCCCCTTGCATCGCTGGAGCAGGTGGTAGTGGAGTTATCGGTGTAAGAGTGGCAAACGGATTCAAAGGATGGTATGCATGTGGTGTGTCTCTCCTAAAAGAAGGAGTCTTATAGTACTCCTGAGCTTGGTAGTGACGTTGTGGGGTCACATGACCAACAGAGTCACTTGGAGAGATTAGCTACTACACATAATAGCCATATGGGTCTGGTTGCTAGTAAGGGTATTGTTGCCTTGGCGGTGGCATCCACCATGACTGTGGGTATTGCCACTGTTGATGTTTCTCCATAGGTTTCGATGGAGTACCACTTGGATAATATGTTAACGGTTGGTGGAACTGCCTTCGGTTACCTTGGGGATAAGGTAACTGATGGGGTGCTTGCCATTTGTTAAGTCTTGGGTTGAGTGCATACACCCTAGACTCTTGTAGATGTGAGATTATTGGGTAACATCCCTTAGGATGGTCATATTGGCAAATCTCACATCCACCATCATTATTTGTGTCCAAATCCACAACCTCTTCAGTGATAGCCAATTTACCCTTACCTTTATTACATGCATGGTCCAAGTCCCTCTTCTTTTTCTTATCATGGTCACTACTTCACTCCTTAGACTCCTCTACGATTTTTAAGAAAATTTTAAATCTACTATCTAAGGAGTCCCACATTTGATCTACCTTATCCGACACTTCTATTGTTAATTTTTGAAGTGGCAAGGTTTTCCTACTCACCAACTAGTTGAGTGGCGACTCATCCTCCTCCTCACAAAATCTTACTCCCCTCTTTCAGAGGGAAGGATCATGGTTGTATTCATCCGTGCTCTCTCTCTTGTGTAGTTCTCCTTCTTCCTTAGCTACTTGCTCCAAAAATCTATGAACCTCATGGGACCTAAGTTCAAATAATCTCCCTTGGGCATATGTCCCAAGGGTTCTCTTAGTTTCATGTCTTAGCCCATCTACGAGATGGCGTAGTTGATCCCGTTGTGCGTAACCATGGCCTGGACAACAATGTAGCAATGCATAATATCAGCCCATGGTAGCGTCTAAGGATTCATGAGTTCCCTACTTCCATCCTTGGATCTATTTTCATAAGTTGGAAACTTGGGAGTACGTTTGATATTTATCATTAAATAGTTCTAGCATTGTACTCCACCTCCTAATGGTTTCTAGTTCTAAGGACTGGTACTAACTTTCCACTTCTTTTATGAGTGTCCTTGGGAAAAACTTTAATTTTTGCTACTCATTTTCAATATTCTGCAAGGCGCAGGCATCGTGAAATGCTTGTAAGTGATTCTACGGATCAACGTTGTATCCTCCCTCAAATCGTGGGATATTATTCATGTCTACTCTCTTGATCCGGCTATCTTTTTGGTGCCTTGTAGGTATTCTAACGGCCTCCGTAATGTCTAACATGCTTCGGGTTGCAAGTAGTGGTTCATCATGGTCATCTCTTTCATGGCATCTATGATGTCTATGCAATTCCCTACTTTCCCTTCTTCCATGCCTTGACTCCCTAGAGTGCTCTCATCCTCGCTCTCGACTCTCTCATCGAGGGTTCTCATTTTGCTTATCCTTACCCTTATCCTCACGGTTGGACTCTTTGTGACTGCGTCTAGATGTGGAAGGAGAGGGTGAATGTTGCGATGAAGGGGAAGAGGAAGGAGAACCATTGCCATGATGATGTTTCCTACCTTCCCTTCGATGATCTCACCCTTGATCATGATGACGATCAGAATGCTCTCCTTTACCTTATGTTTGAGTTCCCTCATTGAACACTTGGTGTTCATGGGAATCAGAACCAGGGTTGTGAATCGTGGAGCGAAGGTTCTGATACACCACCTCCTCACTATCGTTAGGAGGAGGAACATCATTTTGTGGAGAACCTAGTGAGATAGATTCATCACCCTTAATTTCTCTTATGACAGGTGAAGCATTATGGGGTCCTTTGCCCTTCAACTATGTGTGATAACTCTCCTACCAGGAGTCTCGTTGACATTGCGCTTCTGTGGGATGGTAGTCCCTTACATTGTAATCGTGCACAATGTACTCAGCGTATAATTGTGACATGTCAATTCGTGCAATGACACGAAGGAGCATGTTGGGGGTTGCTCTGTCTAGAGGCAACACTATGTTACCTTCCAAGTCTCTCGAACGCAGTTGTTTGTCTTGATGGAAGACAAAGGTAAAGTTGGGTATATATTCATTATGATTAATATATACCACAATGAATTGTTGAGGAACTGGTGGTTCTTGGTTATGTATGTTGTAACGCCAATTGTCTCTAGTGTTTGTCCTAGGTGGTGAAGTGCTTTTGTATGGAGAAGAAGACATGTTTGTTTTATTTGGTGTGTTGTTTCCGTTATGTTGTTTTTCGTATGATTAACCCTAAGGGTTTTTTTAAGCTTCCCAATGATGTGGATGATTTCCTATGTTCTACTTAGCACACAAACAACTACGTCCCCAGCAATAGTGCCAATGATGAGTGGTGAGGTACCCCTACACTCAACCATACGAATACGAGTGTTACACGCATGATCTAGTCAAACTCCAAGGACTAAGTGCTTACGCACCTTATGGAACACTTAAGGTTAATCAATCATTGCCTTCCTAGACTTACTTGTATTTTCACAGTTGTATGGTTAAGTAAGTCTGAGGTATGTGATTTTTATGTCTTTTATCTTTTTAATGCCTATGCTAAGAGGTGAAGGGTGAAGAGACTAAGTAACTAACTTTCACTAACTAAGCTTTAATCATCCTAGCATCAGTATTCATTCCCACTTACCATACACACTCTGAACCAATGCAATGCTACTAGGATTACCAAACGCTATTTGTTACTGGGTTACCAAGCATAGCACATGTGCTCGAAGCGGTCGTACTGAATGCACTTAACTAGGAGTTGAGAGTTGAGAGAGATTAATTATCTAAGAAATCATTTAAGAATTTAACATTAATTAAATCCTAATTAGCTTAGTCCATGCACTACAAGGTTTATTAGAAAGTTCATCTTTATTTCTGTACACAAACGTGTGCTTAGGTACAATTTGCTCGAATAAAGATCTGTTCACTTTGAGACTCCTACTGCGGGCACATGGAAATTATTCTATCTTTGGAATGGTAAAATTGCTAGAGTTTTGCTAAGGGTCTAGATCTAGATGAGGAAATAAGGGAGAGCTGCCTCTTATTTATAGAACTGGCGAAGGGCTGCAATATCGTGTACACGATATCGTAGGGAACGATGCAATATCGCATACGCGATATCGCATCCCATCACCTATTTTACAAACATATTATTTTTTCTTCTCTTGAGCTTTGAATTTGACTATTTTTTTCATTCTTCTATTTAATTTTGTGTTACTTCTATAAGAAAATATAGCCTTCTATCACCTTGAATTTTGACTTGTTGTATTCATTTCTTCTTCATACTTGGATTCCACAATATGGGCACAAAATTTGAGGTATGATTGCCCAAAGTGCATGCTAGAACCAATAGATAAAAATCTTTATTAATGATGGTGGCCAAGAGAATGTAATTTCTTCTAAGGCTATTGCTAGACTTAGTTTAAAGAAATTTCCATATCCTAAGCCCTATAGAGTTCATTGACTCTCTAGAGATCATTTTCAAGAAGTAAAGAAAAGATTACTTTTGTTATTTAAGATTAGTTCCTTTAGAGGCCAAATACATTATGACATTCTTCCAATTACTTATACTGATGTTATTTTAGGAAGATCTTGGAACTTTAATAACAAGGCTTCATTTGATGATGTAAGAAATGTTTGGTCAATTCTAAGAAAATATGGAATTCATAATTTGATTCCTATAACCTTGCAATATTACAAGGAAAATGTTCCTACCAATGCTTCATTAATCTTGTTGAGTGAGAAGGAATATGTCTAAGCACATGAAGAGGCTAGGGATGCTTTTGACATTATTTTTGTACTTGCAACATGTGAAGGGAAGTAAGGAAATGAACTTTCAATAGTGATGCAACCTTTTCATAAGAATTTACTAAGAAAGAAACTACTAAGATGATCATAGGCATTAATTCTCTAGGGTTGTGAATAGATCATCATTGAGTATAGATTTTCTATTCTTAGAATGGATGACATTATTGATGTTTTGGCTAATGCTAAAATATTCTCCAAAATTAATTTGAAAAGTGACTATCATTAAATAAGGATTAGGCTAGAGAATGAAGGGAAACCCAATTTCAAAACTCCTAATGGTTTTTATGAATGGTTAGCTATGTTATTTAGGCTAACTAATGCTCTAACAACATTCATGGGATTAGTGCATAATGTCTTGAGAGATCTCATCCCCAAATGTTACATAGTTTTCATTAATGATATTTTGGTCTATAACTCCAATGAAAATGAATATGGGTAGCAATTGAGAATGATCTTCTCCAAGTGGCATGAAGCTCAGTTGCTGATGAATGTGAGGAAATGCCATTTTGTGAATAGGGAAATTACTTGTTTGGGTCATATTATTTCCAATAACTAGGTCAACATGAAGCCAAATAAGATCAAGGTAATCAAGTAGCCATCATCCAAAGATGTGGGAAATGTGAGATTGTTTTTTAGTTTGGCTAGTTTCTATAATAGGTTTATTATAAATTTTAATTCTATTCTATGGCCTATGTTATCTTCTTTAAAGAAGAATTTAGCTTTTGTGTGGGATGATGAAAAGGAAAACTCATTTCAATCTTTGAAAGCTAAAATTTGTAGAACTCTAGTTTTAGCAATTCAAAATTTCTTAAAGCTTTTTGAAGTCAAGTGGGATGGAAGTGAACTTGCTATTTCTAGTTTATTATCCTAAGAACGTAAGCCCATTACATTATTTTCTAAGAAGTTAAATGAGTCAAAGAAAAAGTATAATATATATGAGATAGAATTATAGGCTATACTTCAAGCAATTAAACATTGGAGGCATTACTTGTCGGGCACTAAATTTTTATTGTTAACTAATCATAATGTAATTTAGTTTTTGAATTCTCAAAATAAATTTAATACTAAGCATATGAAATGGGTGGAACAACTCCAAGAATTCTGTTTTGTTTTAAAGTATAGAAGTGACAAGTCTAATGTTATGGCTAATGCTTTGTCTATAATTCATATGGCTTATTCATGTGTTGAGGTGAATGGCTTTGATTCTTATGCCAAATTATATTCCAATGATATTGACCTTTGTGATATTTGAAAAGATTTGAATTCTTCATTCTCGGAAAAGGTTAATAGGTGGAAGGCCAATCATATTCAATAAGACATTCTTTTCAAAGATGGAAAAATTTCTGTTTCAAAATATGACTTCAAGTTAAATATTTGGAAGAAAATCATAATGGAAATATGATAGAACAAATGCGAAAGACAAAGACTTTGGAATTAGTGAGAGAAAATTATTTTTGACCAAGTATGTATCATAATGTAGTTAAATTTGTCAAGGAATGTTATGTTTATCAAATGCTCAAAAGAATAAAGGGTGTTGATGGACATTACATGTCATTGCTAATTCCAAATTCTCCTTGAAAAATTATTTCATTGGACTTTGTTTGTGGCATTCCAAGAACAAAATATTGACATGATTCAATACTTTTGGTAGTAGATAGATTTACTAAGTTGGCTCATTTTTTTCCATGCAAGAGGAGTAATGATGCTTCTCACATTGCTAATTTTTTTGCCCAACATGTTGTTAAATTACATAGAATTTTGTTGAATATTATCAGTAATATGAATGTAAGATTTACTAGTTACTTTTAGATATCCCTTTAGAAATTTTTGGGAACAAAGTTATCATTTTCCATTGCCTGTCATTCCCAAATATATGGGAAAACTGAGGTTGTTAGTAGGTCATTGTTGAAGATTCTTAGATGCTTGCGTGAGGATTAACCTCAAAGTAAAAAAAAATGTTAGCTTATGCTAAATTTTCATACAACAATGCTTTCCATACTTGCATTGCATTGATAAAATTTATTTTGTTACCAACTATGAATTCTCTTCAAACATGATTGATGAACTAAGAAACTTTCATGATTATGCTTCTTTAAGTAATGATTTTGTTGAGCAAATGAAGTAGTTTTATCAACAAGTGAATACTCAATTGGAAAAGAATGTTAAAGATGTGGCAACTAAAGCTAATGAAGGAAAAAAAATTTGAATTCAAAGTGGGTGATCATGCATGGATTCATTTGAGTAAAGAAAGGCAAAAAATTATGCACTTCTATAAGCTCAAGTCAAGAAGAATTAGACCATGCATGACTAGTATCAAAATTAGTGACAATGCATATGAGATTAATTTCCCTAATCATTTTCTTCTTTCTTGTGTATTCAATATTTTAAATTTGAACCATTATCATGGAAAAGTACTGACATCTAATCTTGAGAATAGCATTGAAGTCCTCAATGGAGAATTTGAATGTCAAAGTTCATCTAAGGCAGCAAGGAAGTCAATTGTGTTGCAAGAGAGGCTATGAGTATAAGAGGTAAGAAGAAGCATGAATACTTAATCCATTAGAGTGATGAGGGACTTGGAAATGCCATTTGAATTCATGAATATAATTTTATTGTAAAGCTCCCTTGAATCAAGTGACTTTTTAATGGTGGGAGAGATAATAAGGATATCACCTAGCCTAATGTGTTTGTTTCTTAAAGTTGTATGTCTTTTTGTTTGTATGTTTCTTCATGGCATGCATGTTTACTTTTACTTCCGAATGCTTCAGGGATATGATATGTCAAAGTGAAGGCTTTGAGATGTTTTTGGATAGGTTTTGGGATGCATTTGTAGAGTTTTGAGATATGGTAATCTAAACACATTAATGTCTAGACATCTTAGCATATTGTGTTGAGTACAGGCCAAACATCTTGGGGAAATGACCAAATGTTTCAAAACAAGGGTTGTTTTTGCAAGGCCATTTTGGCTAGAAATCTTCAACATGTGAGATGTCTTGGAACATGGAATCCTAGATGTATTCATACTTGAGGCATCTTGGTAGTCGCCAAAAGGAAAAACCAGAAAAATACTTTCAATGGTTTTTGGTTTACATATCAACACTAAGGAATAGTTGAAAGGTCATCTTTGTCCTATAAATTAGAACCTAAAGCTAATGTTTAAAGTAAGGATTAGAGAGGGAAGAGTGGGAGACGAAGTTAAAGAGTCATTGTGTGGTTCTTGGTTCATCTTGAACTCATTATTTTGTAGACTACTTAGACATTGTGAGTAAGCACGAGAAAGTCATTCTTATTTGGCTTTGTGCCTTGTGTGAGGGTGTGGTGTAAGAATCTTGAGTTTTATGTATCCTTAGGACATTGCCTTCAATTTATTTTGTAATTTCATTTTATTTCATCAAGAATTAATGAAGATATCTTTCTTTTCTTGTTCAATTGCTAAACATTTTATTTTGGGTTTTGAACATCTTTTGGGAGCTAGATTGTGGAATCCAAAAAAGCTTCCACACATATTAAGCTCAACTTGTAGGATAGTTACCCTTCAAACATTCTTTTTATTTTTATTTTTGACAATTAACCTTTATATCAATGCATTGACCAAAAAATTCCAACACCTCCTAGACTTTATGAGCCTTGTCCACCATAGATTTAAAGAAAAACAAGGTATCTTTTGCATATTGAAGGGTCCTTCCCCTCAAGGAAATGGAAATTGTACCTAAAAATAGTCCAAGACTTGGAGAAGATTATCAACTAATATGAGAATAAATAAGAAGATAGAGGATCTTCTTGATACAACCCATGAGAGGGATGGAAAGAATCTAAGGTAACAATCCTAATCTACACATGAAAGTGGACAACACTCGATGAGAAAGAAACAAAACTCTTGAACCACTCACCAAAACCTAGCAAAGCTAGAGTTCTATCTAGTGCATCCTAATCCACCCTATCATATGCTTTAGCAAGATCAATTTTGAGGATGTAAATTTTCTATTTATGAGTACAACTCCAATGAATCACTTCATGATAAGCGATGATACTATTCACAATGTTTCTTCTAGGGATAAAACTAGACTTTTGACAAGGTGGCCTAAGAAAAAATCCATAAGAGGTTGGCCAACTACACACCAATAATTTTCTAATATGCCTTAAAAAATTCAAATTTCTATTCATCTATACCTATAGATTTATTTTTAGGTGCCCCAACCACCAATAGACAAACCTCCATCAAGGATGAAGGGACTTGCAAGGATGAATTATGTACCTCAAGTAGTTTCTTTAATACCATCTCAAGAAGAAGATTAGGATGTATAATAAAATTCTTGTGAAAAAGAGCAACAATTGTGGCTTAGCTGGTTGGTTTATATGCTTTTCACTGTAAGGTATAGGTTCAAATCCCTATATCGATACCCTATATAGTAGCTTAAAGGCACATTCCAAGCATTAATAGTGTAACAAAGTACCTTCTCGAAAAAATCCCTATGAAAAAGAGAAAAATCAAAACTCAAGCAAGAATCTTACTTCACATTTGATGAGTGGCAAGGTACCCCTACACTCAACCATACAAATACGACCGTTCATGCACAATCTGGTAGAACTCCATAGACAAACTAGTTGTGGCATCTAGATAGTTACACGTTGATTGCAATTTGTTGTCTTCCCACCTGGACTATTATATGCTTTTTCACATATGGTTTAGTCCAGAGTGAGGTGTACGATATGACTTCTAACACTAGGCTTTTTTAGAGTATGGAAAATAATCTGAATTAAATTAATAAGCAATAGGAAATGAAGTCTAAGCTAGCCTAAGTGTGATGAGCATCCATCCTTAATCATCCATGTGCATCTTGGACCTCATGTACTACTTCTAGGATTACCACGCATATATTACATGAGCGCTCCTAGATATGCTACTCGGTTACCAAGCAATTACACTTAAATGTTCGTGATTAAGTCATACTCATTCCGCATTTAACAACAGGAATAGTAAATGACAGTAAAGAAATATTAACTAAGAAAATAATAAATAACAATTAACAATTAAAGGAATTAAGAGCTAAGTGGATGCTGCAATGATGGAATAATCTCGATTTTTATTGTTAATCATGTGCATGTCCAAGTACATCACACTCAAATAAAGGTTTTGTACAATTATAATCATCACACAGTGAGCATGCACTGGGGAAAGAATTGAAATTAATTAAAAACTAACAAAAAGACTCTATTCCTACACTTACTAACTCCCCCCTTCCTGTGCACCTAAATGTGGTATTTACAGGCTTAGATAGGAACCACAATATCGTGTATTCGATATCATTATCCAAGCTATGATATTGCATACCCGATATCAAGGGTTTGATATCAAGGGTCTGATATCAAGGGTCTAATGTCAAGGGTTCGATATTAGCACCTAACAAACCATGATTCATCATACTCCCACGACTGAATAACAACTCGTCCTCAATTCAAAGAAAGTGAGGAACAAGTTCATTCAATTACAAATGGGGCATAGGTATGAGATTATTTAATGACCATGGACTATTTCATGCCGCAATATGAGACTAAACAAAATTTGGACACAGACACAAAAGAAAAAACCTATGGAACTCATGGGGTTCCTAGTGGTGGTGGCTCCTCCATGGGTGCCTTTCCTTTGTCCTGCACTCCAGGCTTCTGAGATTGATATCATTGAAGAAGCACCTAATGTTTCTCCTCTTCTATTCGAGGATTATGAGCCAACCATGCTAATGTTCCAATGTTTGATAGAGTTGGCACTTTCATGGACATGGTAGCTACGAGAACACTTAATTGGCCTTGACATGCCATGCTACGAATAGCTGTCATTCCTCTTCATAGGCTTGGGTCCTGACCTCTCCACCTTTTGCTTGGCCAGATTGTGCACTGACAGGAGTTTCCTAATGGATGCTGAATGATTATGCCTCCTGCTTTGCATGTTCTACATGATGTCCTTAGCCTCTACCTCCCATTGGGTGTTCAATTGCACCTTGAGAAGTTCCTCCTTGTTGTCCTCTTTTAGGGGCCATCTATAATCACACAAAGATCAATTTTTAGTAAGGTTATTGAAAGAAGTTCAATTATTTCATACCTTACTCATTGCCTTTAATAAATGTTGAATTCTTTGCTTAGTGTGATTTTAGAGTTAGAAATTTTTTCAAGGAAGTTGCCCTAAAAGTTTAATTTTAGACCTAATTTGTTTACGTGACACATAAAAAGACATGTAATGGTTTTGATGAACGTTTGATAAAATGATGACAAAGGAAAGAATAGATTTGGCAATGAAGTACTCGAAGGGTAGAAAATGATGTGGTGGTGTGCAACAAGTACAAATTACAAAAGTCATGTAAGTGGTTTCTCCCCAAAGCAAGTTCCTACCTATCATGCCCTTACGTAACTATACCCAAAAATGTCCGTAGGCACTAAAAGGATTAAGTGTAATCCACAACAATTCCACAAAACACACACATGTAGATACCACTGTGATGAGACATTAATTCAGTGCTACACAAGACATGAATCACAAATACATGAACAGTGAGATGGGATAAACTGTAGAAGGAATTGTAGAGATTGGGACATGAGGTTGTGGAATATGATGACTAGATGTTCCACAATATAATTAGATAGATCTCATCTATTAATCTATTTTAAATAAGATGAGATCCTATTCATGTAATTCCTATCCAATCCATGTTTAGGACATCCCATATTAAGAAGAGCCTTAAATATGATGATAAGGATCATTAATCTATTTTAAAGATGAGATCCTATTCATGTAATTCTTATCCACTCCATGTTTAGGACATCCCATATTAAGAAGATCCTTAAATATGATGATAAGGATCATCCCCATGATTTTCGAGATTCATACTTATCTCTCAAAATATATTCTTGGGAGATCAAGGCCTATATAATTGTAGTAGCACATATTCATTTACAATAGAAAAAAATAATATAGAAGATATACAGAAGTTAGAAAGTTTAACAAGAGTGTTCTTATTCTAACAAAGTTCTTTATTTCCTTTAAGCTTAGTTCATAGATCCAAGGCCCTTTAGACTCTTCATTTGGTATCAGATCTTGTTAGCTCAGATTCTTAACAATAGATCTCTCTAGGATGGCCCAAAATCATAGATCCATGTCTCTCTAAGTTCCTATCTTCAATGGAGAGAATTATGAATATTGGGTAATCAAGATGAAGACATTCTTGATCTCAAAAGATCTTTGGGATCTTGTTGAAAATGGATTCCAAGATGTTGATCAAGCAACATTTCAAGCCTTGAAGGAAGATGAAAAGAATGAATTTAAGGAGCTTCATAAGAAAGATGCAAAAGCATTATTCATCATTCAATCAAGGTTAGATTTGACAATCTTTCCCAAAATTGTCATGCATCAAACTAGCAAAGCTACATGGGATGCACTGGAGATTGCATATAAGGGATCATTAAAAGTTCATGTTGTCAAGTTACAAGTTTTAAGAAAATATTTTGAATCTTTACACATGCTAGATTCAAAGAATATTGATCAATACATTAGCTAATTTTAACAAGTTTGAAATGGACTTGAATCTTGTGGAGAAATGCTTGAGGAAAGGTGTGCTATTGAAAAGATCCTTCGAAGTGTAACCAGACAATATGATCCCATCATTGTGGCTATTTAAAAAGCAAGAGATCTTGATAAGATGATCATGGTTGAGCTCAGAGGTAACTTAAGGACATAGGAGCAAAGAATTGTTGATCGTGAGGATTCAATAGCAAATGCATTTCAAGCACAATTTTAGAGGACATCCAATCAAAATCAAAATCAATATCAAAGATTCTCAAGAGGATCCTCATTTAGATGACATGGACTCAGTTGCAGTAGATCTAGAGGTCGTGGTCATGAAAGATCAAATCAATCAAAGGAAGGTAAGCATTGTGATTTCTGTGGTACCAACACCCACAATACTCTTGAATGTTGGTCAAGGAAGAAGTATGAAAAGAAGGGAAAAGTAAAAATTGTAGAATATGAAGATCAATAAAAAGATGAGAAATTATTTTATATTGAAAAGGAGGAAGATCAACTCTTGATCTCTACAAAGGTACCAGATGCTAGCAACAACAACAACATTTGGTAGGTTGATAGTGGGTGTAGCAATCACATGACAGGGAATAAGAAATTGTTCTCAAGCTTGGAAAAATATGATGGAAAGGTAACCATAGGTAATGGGAAGAAGTTAACCATTGCCAAGATTGGATCACCTACCTTCACAACAACTCAAGGTAACAAATATGTTATTTCCTAGATCTATTTTGTTCCAAATCTTTCAAAGAATTTATTAAGTGTGGGGCAATTATGTCGCAATGGGTATCATGTTGAATTTGAAAAATATGTTTGTAAAATTTCTAAGGTTGATGATGATAAAGGTATTGCAATTATCCCTATAAGCAAGAATCAGATGTACAAGTTACAGATGCAAAAGGATGTTCATTGTCTCACTGTCACTGAAGACATAGCATGGTTATGACATGCTCGATTAGGACATGTCAACTTTGGCTCAATGGACCACATGCAAAAATAAGAAATTGTAAGAGGTATGCCAAAATTTTCTTTTCTAGATAATCATGATTATGGCATATGTCAATTAGGAAAAATTACAAGGTTACCGTTTCCTAGAAAATAACATAGATCTCAAGAAAAATTAGATCTAGTTCATATGGATTTATGCGGTCCCATGCAAACATTGAGCCTAGGTAAAAACCAATCTATGTTAATCATAGTGGATGATTTTTCAAGATTTTCTTGGGGGTATTTTATGAAATTAAAATATCAAACATTGGGATTTTTTTTAAAGAATTCAAGGTGGAAGTAGAAAATCAAAGTGGCAGTTCAATTAAGAAAATTTGGACAGATTGTGATGATGAATTTTTATTAATTGAATTTCATGAATTTTGCAAGAAAAGTGGGATTATTCATCAAAAAACCACATCATTCATACCTTAACAAAATGGTATTGCTGAGAGAAAGAATAGCACTGTGGTTGAAATGGCAAGGTGTCTACTTCAAATGTTAGGTTTGGAGAATAAATTTTGGGAAGAAGCTTGTGCAACATCAATATATATTTTAAATAGGGTTCCATCAAGATCAATTCAAAATAAAACTCCATATGAATTATCGAATGGATATCCACCCAATATCTCTCATTTGAAAATTTTTGGTTCACCATGCTACATTCAAATTCCAATACAAAAAAGACAAAAGCTAAATAAACAGGGACAACCATGTATTTTTGTGGGATATTGTGCAAATTCCAAAGCATACAGGTGCTATGATGTTGCAAATAAAAATGTTGTTGAGTCACATGATGTAAATTTCATGGAAGAAACGTTTCAACATTATAGCGGCATGAACATCCATGGTGCTGTTTCTCCTCACTTTTCTACTGCTACCAAAAATGTGCCTATTTCTGCTACCAAAAATGTGCTTGCTGCTACCAATTTGGGACATGGATCTATGGCAGTAATAAACCAACAATTACCACAACATACACAACCCTAGCATGGTCATCAACTTTCATTTCCTCTTCAAGGGCACACCTCTACATCAATGCCTTCTCAAATCATTTCATCTACAACACCTTCTACCTCAACAATGTCCACCTCCCAACAAATTCCAGCCACCTCTCAACTAGCTCAATATCATCTAGCCTCCAACATGTTGGATACAAATTTTACACAATGCATGATAAGAAGTCACTTTCATGGAGACATTTCTTCACCAACCCGGGATGTGGACTCTCTTGAAAATGCTCTTTTCAATATGATGGACGATGAATGTTTTGTGCTACTTACACTGATATGCAGGGGGGGGAGCGATGATGGTTTAATGGAACCATCCACAGTCATCAAAGTTGCACAAGATAACCATTGGATTGATGCCATGAAGAAAGAGCTACATCAAATTAATAAAATTAACACTTGGAGCCTAGTTCCTTGTCCGTCTGGTAAGCCTGTTATTGGTTTAAAATGGATATTTAAACTTAAGAGAAATTAATATGGTGAAATAGAAAAATTCAAAGCTCGCCTAGTTGCCAAAGGCTATCTCCAACAACAAGGTAGAAACTTTGATGATAACTTTGCTCTTGTTTCACGGATGGAATCCCTAAGAATCTTTCTTGCCATTGTTGCACAAGCTGGCTACATGGTTATCAACTGTATGTGACTTCTACATTTCTCAATGGCATTTTTAATGAAGAATTTTATGTGGAACAACCACCGAGCTTCATTGATGAAGGAAAACAAAATCATGTTTACAAGCTCCATAAAGAATTATAGGAGCTCAAGCAGGCTCCACATGCATGGTACACACGTATTCATGCATTTTTCATGCAAGAAGGCTTCAACAATCTTCAGTCCCAAACAACAATATACAAAAAGATATCTGGAGATGATTTTATTTGTGTTTGTTTATATGTAGATGATTTAATCTATTTTTCATCTACAATTTCATTAGGAAATAATTTTCTTACTGCTATGAAAAAGGAATTCGAAATGTCTGATTCAGGGAAGATGTCATACTTTTTGGGTTTTCAACTTATCCAAAGAACAAAATCAATTTCCATATGCCAAATGAAATTTTCTTGATCCTTAATTAAGAAATTTAGCATGATTAATTGTAATCCTTCAGACACACCACTTGCCCTTGGTACAAAACTTACCAAGGATGAAAAATCCCCTCTATCAACCCTTCACTATAGAGATCCCTTATTGGTAATTTAATGTATCTCTCCAATACTCATCCAGATATCCAATATGTTGTAAACTACCTTTCTCGGTTCATGCAAGATCCGCATGAATCACATTGGAGAGCTATAAAATAGGTATTGCAATACCTAAGAACTACAACAGATTTTAGGATCACATTTCATTGACATACAAATTTTAAGATATGGGGATACATTGATGCAGATTGGGAAGGCAACCTCGAAGATCGAAAGTCAACTTCTGGTTTTTGTTTCTTCTTCGGTTCATCACTTATCTCATGGGGATCAAAGAAGTAATCTACAGTCACCCTCTCAACAGCTGAAGCAAAATACATTGCTGCATCGAATGCTGCTACTCAGGCCATTTGGATCTACTTCGTCTTCATTGAAATGGTATATACACTCAAACCTCCCATTCACTTATACTATGATGGCACAAGTGCTATTGCAATGGCTCATAATCCTGTTCATCATGGGCATTCCAATCACATAGATATCAAGCATCACCATCTCAGAAGCTTGATTCAAGATAACATAATCAACATAGAACATTGTGTAACTAAAGCACAAATGGCATACATCTTTACAAAGATTATGAGATGTGAAAAGTTTGAGTCTTTTCAAAACTTCCTAGGAGTGGAACCTCTTATCATCATGGGGGGGATTGTGGAATATGATGACTAGATGTTCCATAATAGAATTAGATAGATCTCATCCATTAATTTATTTTAAATAAGATGAGATCCTATTCATGTAATTCTTATCCAATTCATGTTCAAGACATTCCATATTAAGAAGATCCTTAAATATGATGATAAGGATCATTAATCTATTTTAAAGATGAGATCCTATTCATGTAATTCTTATCCAATCCATGTTTAGGACATCCCATATTAAGAAGATCCTTAAATATGATGATAAGGATCATCCCCATGATTTTCGAGATTCATACTTATCTCTCCAAATCTATTCTTAGGAGATCAAGGCCTATATAATTGTAGTAGCAAATATTCATTCACAATAGAAAAAAAAATAATATAGAAGACATATAGAAGTTAGAAAGTTTAACAAGAGTGTGCTTGTTCTAACAAAGTTCTTTATTTCCTTTAAGCTTAGTTCATAGATCCAAGGCCCTTTACACTCTTCAAAGGTAATTGACCCAGGGCACAATGAATCCTGAGTGTAGGATGTGATTAATGTGTCATTAGCTTGTCACTCCAAAATCAAGACCAATTCCAATCCTCTGATCAGTGACATCGCATTATTTCATCCAATAATGGATGACCATAAGAGCATCATGACAGCAAGGCGTATGATCACTTGGCACTTTGTTCAAGGAAGGAGTGATTCGAAATTTCTTTGTGCAAATTTGTTTTTTTTTTGGCTGCCTTGGCACACTTTCTCTTCTTCTTTTTTCTCCTTTTGTTTTCTTTTTTTTATGTGCAATCTAGAGTAGCCACCTACCTTCAGGCATGGATGCATGTCTTTCCAGTGGGACCCCCTAGAATAGCATTGGGTTTCTTTATTAAGTGCCTTTATTACTCTTACTCCCATTTTTTATTAGATCTACAAGGATCTTAGTACAACCAGGCTACATGATAACTCCTACAGATGTCACCTGATGAGTGGCGAGGTACCCCTACACTCAACCATATGAATATGAGCGTAACACGCATGATCTGGTCGAACTCCGCAGAATAACTGCCTACACGCCTCATGGAACACTTAAGGTTAATTATTTGTTGTCTTCCCAGACTTACTTGTATTTTTCATGGTGTATGGTTAAGTAAGTCTGAGGTATATGATTTTTATAGCTTTTTCTGTTTTATCTCCTATGCTAGAGAAGTGAAGGGTTGAAGAGACTAATTGACTAACTCTAACTAACTAACTAAGCCTTAATTAACCTAGCTTCAACATCTGTTCCCACTTACTGTTCACACCCTGAACCAATGCAACTGTGCTTACCAAACGCTAGTCGTTGCTAGGATCAGCACACATAACACACGTGCTCAAAGTAGTCATACTGAGGCACTTAACTAGGAGAGAAGGGTTGCAAGAGATTTAATTCCTAATAAAGCATGTAAATGATAAATAGTAAATAACAATAAATAAAAGTCCTATTTAGCCTATTCCATGCACTGCAAGGTTTATCCAAGAAGTTTATCTTTATTTCTGTACACAAATATGTGTTCAGGTACCATATCTGCTCGAATAAAGATCCGTCCACTTTGGAGATCCTAATGCGGGCACATGGAAAATATTCTATCTTTGGAGAGGTAAAACTACCAGAGTTTGACTAAGGGTCTAGATCTAGATGAGAAAACAAGGGAGAGCCACCTTTTATTTATGGATATGACAGCGCACCGCAATATCGTGTACGCAATATCACGGCCCATGCGATATCGCGTCCCATCATACCCCCATGACTAAATAAAAACTCGTCATTGAGTTCCTTACAAAATATTGGGAAGGTATGGGATTATTGACTGAATGGAACTAATGGGATGACATGTGAACAGATCATCATTACAAGACAACAAAACTGGTGTTCATGACAACAAGAGTGAACAACTTATTACATTGACATCAGGCCTTATTTGGTAGCTTGAGAAAGAGAGAGAGAAAGAAGTTTTGTTGTTGCCAATGCCAAGATTGCACCTTTCACTGTCCATCCATAAGTGCACCATCAATCTTGCTCCTTGCATAGCTTCTTTCAACACTGCTCCATTCCATGTGTTCCTTCCAGATCCAATCTGTTATTGCATGATTGCCATTTGCACACACAACACATTGTTTATATTAGCAAGGGTGAATAAATCATAATGCAATTGATACCTTGCTCCGGTGAAAGGTCCATTTGCTGAGTTGTGGTATGGCTGATATAAGTCTAGAGATATATTAATGGTGACTACCAAAGGTGTAGGGGTTAGGAGAAAATCAAAAAAATTTGGGTCTAGACCCCCATGACTAAGAGCGAACCTCCGGTAGCGATAGAATGGAGAAAGAAAAAGAAAAAGAAAGAGGGAGAAAAGGGGACAACTAAAACATCGATGAAATGGATGTCAAGATGGAAATGAACAAAATAAAATGGATTGCAAAATGTTAGGTAAAATAATTTAACTGGTGCACCAAAGAGGAATGTCAGTGGATCCTCCCCAAAGCAAGCTCATGCCCTTAATGCCCTGCCAAACCAACATTCAAAGAGTCTATAGGCTCTGGGAATGTCATTTAGAACAAGAGTTAAAGTCTTAACCACAAGAATTTACCAAAAAGAAAGCAATGTATCTACCAAAATATACACTAATGATACAACCAGCAATGAGGTGAACAATGGAGAGAAGGGTGGAGAGAAGAGAATGGAATGGAATCCCAAGAACAAGGTGGTGTACACCCCCTTGTGTGTGTTATGATTAATGTGACTTAGCAAGTCTCATTCCAACTCCTGCCTCAAACCAACCACATCCAGTGACTTCACATTAATGCATTCAGTCAATCCATCCTCTTGAAGTAACAAGAATGCCTTCACCCAAGAGCCACCACCATTCCGATGAAACAAGGAGGAGAGAATGGGAAGCGAGAAGGGCCTTAGTTAGAGGGAACATTTTTATTTTAGTTCCATAACTAGTGCTTGTAGCCCAAATAATTATTTCGTCTAAGGGGTGTGCTTTGAATTCTTACCATTTTTTCTTTTCTCTATTTTTTTTGTTCTCTTTTTTTATGTGTTTATACGTGAGAACCACACCATGCAAACACTTTATTATTTTTATTGCTCAGCTTCCCGATGATTGGGTGACGTCAAAACGGCAAGAAAACTCAAGAAGAAAACATCCAAGCATCCAAGAGAACAGCCAACGCAAATGCATCAAGTTCCCTTGAGGTCACACCCTTTTCAATCCTTGAGTCCTTCCTTAGTTTGAGAAATTTCCAGTGATGAGTGGTGAGGTACCCCTACACTCAACCATATGAATACGAGCGTTTTCACGTGCGATGCGGTCAAACTCCGCAAATGGACTAGTTGTGGCACCTAGATCGTTAACCTTAGGTCACAGTTAGCTGTCTTCCCACCTAGACTACTATTTTATATTTTTCACGTATGGTTTAGTCTAGAGTGAGGTGTATGATGTGTTCCTAATTCTAACGCTACTCCTGAAGGTAATGAAAAGTAATATTAACTAAGCTAAGCTAGGAGGGAAATGGTAAGAAAGTCTAATCTAGCCTAAGTGCGATGAGCATTTGATTTCTTGATCATCTGTATACATCTTGGACCTCATGCATGACTACCACTGGGATTACCAAGTGTAGATCCTAGGTACGCCACTGGGATACCAAGTAGTCACACTTAAATGCTCGTAATCAAGTCGTACTCATTCCGCATTACTAGGAGATAAGGGTGAGAGGAAAAAGTAGTAAATAACAATTAAATAAACAAATAAATAACAAAGTGAATGTTGCAATGATGAAGTAATCTTGATCTTTATTGCTGGTCATGTGTGTGTCCAAGTATGTCACACTCAAATAAAGAATGCTGTACAATTACATTCACCACACTACGGGTAGACATTGGAAAAATAATCTAACTCTAGAGGGATCAAACTGCCAGAGCTTCGCTACTTCTACTCTAGGATTCTGAATAAGGGAGAGCCACTTCTTATTGATAGACATTGTGACAGACTACGATATCGCATACGTGATATCGCAGGGGATGCGATATTGCATCCCATCATACCCCACGACTGAATAAAAACTCATCCTTGAGTTACAAAGAGAACAAGCTTCATTGATTACATAGTGGATAGGTATGGGATTATTAACTAGAAAAAGAAATAGAATAATGCCACAGTCTGGGAAGACAGAACACAGAAAAATACTACAACTACAAAAAAATGGAAACTCATGTAGTTCCTGGTGATAGTGGCTCCTCCATGGGCACTTTTCCTTTGTCATGTGCTCCAGGCTTTGAAGCTTGATGGCATTGAAGTATGGCATGGAGCTTCTCCTCTTTGGTCTGAGGATCTTGTGTCTTCCATGCTAGTTTTCCAATGTTTGACAGAGTCAGCACTTCCCACGGATAGGGTAGTTGCAAGAACATTTGGTTGGCTTTAACATACCACATCACGAACACCTGTCGTTCCTCTTCATAGGCTCTGGCTTTGTCCTTGTATTCGTGAAGATCTGTTAGCTGTTGAGCCAATTTGGTTGCAACATATTTCTATCCTTGGTAGCTTGCCTTTACCACCTCAAGTTCAGAATTTGCGACATCTAGTTTCTTGACCAACTTCTTGCGCTCTGCAAATTCTACTTTATATTTGATATGGGTGGAAGCTACCTGCTACTCGAGCTCTAACATCAGGCATCCTGCTATCAACATGGCAAGGTTGGTGTATCTAAGGTTTGCCAACTCCATGTATTCTATCAAGTCTTGAATCTACAGGTCCTGATTTTTAACTTCCGCTTGGTGGGTGAAGGTGTAAGTGTCTAATATGGCCCTCCAATCAGTGTGTTGAGCACTGATAGTGTTAATTTGAGCCTTGGCCATATGGATCTCCTTCTCCAAGATTTGTTTGTACATTCCCACCTGATCAGGTAAGTGCTCCTTCAGCTTCTCATGTCATTTAGCCTCATTCTGCCACGCGCTTGTCTCTATTTCTAATTTTTGTCGAATAGCGCATACCTCCTCCATTGAGAGGGTTCGATTCTCTTTGGCTAAATGGCTTACATCTTGGTTGACCCGAATGAATTATTCTTGTAGCTTATGAAAGTGTTCATCGAGAACATTCTTGTATTTCTCCATAGAGGTTAACTGAAGGTTATCTACAACCAACTGCTTATTTTCTTCTTCTAAGGCCTTGAGTGCCTTAACATGTGCATGGGTTTGCACTTCTTCTAAGGTCTCCTTTTCTCCTACCACCTTCTTATTCTCTACGATCAACTTTGCTATTTGCTTGGTTCTGAAATTTTCTAGCTGGTCTGCAAGAAAAAATTGCAGAGGGTCCCATTGTGCTACTTGTAAGGCTATGAGCTACTCTTTTAGTTTTTGCACTTCAGCTTCAGCATGCTCGGCCCTCACTTCGGATATGACCAGCTTTCCCTTTGTGGCAATGAGGTCTGATTAAATTATTGTTACATCCTGGGGGATGTCAAATAAGGATGTCAGTACTTGCCCTATTTGAAGCAATCTATCAAGTACATCCTCATGTTCTGTAGGAGTCATTGAGGTCCCGACAAGAGTTTGAGTATCCCTTGCTCCTGAGAGATCTTCCGGTGGCACAACAGGTACGTTGAAAGATTCTTTGATGTGGTCTGTGACCACTTCAATAGCTCTCGTGGCATTCTGATGTTGCATGATCACCATATTGGCCCCTTCACCAGCTCTAACTGCACTTGAAAAGATGTCTCATTTCCTGAGATTTATTGCAACCATCTGCTTTCCCCTCCTCCTGTTTGAATTGATAATTTGCCCCTTGTGCGATCCATTGAAACTGTAGGCTGATCAGCATCATCAATGACGCAGAAGAGGTTTGCGTCATCATGACTTCCCCAACTAATCATCTCAACGATGGCCCTCAAATGGCTCATCGATAGTCTATAGTCTTGCGGTGGTGGCGACTGATCCTGACCTATGCCAGGCCCTGCTTCTTGTTGTTGGCTGGGACCCGTGGCTGGAGGTTGACTGGGTCCTCCAAGTTGAGTTGTAGGTGGTCCAGTCATCTGTTCTTCTTCTTCATCTGGTCTCAGCTCTTCGCCAGTGCTCTTTCTTGGAGCTGTCACCTTTAACAATTCAGCATAAGAAGCATTCTGGGCTTTGCAGAGGATGTCATTAGTGTACCCCCGAATACCAGCTTGTCGACACAGTTTTCTAATGAGACAGGGGAAGGGCAGCGCCATCTTTCCTGACTTCCATTCTTCAAATCACCTTAGGATCTCCATCAAATATAGATGAGGAAGGTTAGCGTTAACCTTTCCCATTAACACTACACATCCTTTGGCCGCATACGTGAATATTCTTTTCAAGCCTTTTGTGGGGAAGAGGTGATTGGTTCCAATTTTGAAATAAACTCTCGCTTCCATCATCAATTCTCCAAATGCTTTGTCCCTGCCATAAGCCTTCTCTAACCAATCCTTTCACACATCAGGGTCTGAATGGGTAGATAACCAAGCAACATGAGGCCCTGTGTTCAAAAGGTTTAACACTTCCAAAATAGCCTGTGCAAAGAAATCAACTGTCGCACCACAAATGTTAACCATGATGCCTTGCTCCCTATTGTGCCAGAACTGGTATGTTTCACCTAAGTACCAAGCACCACTTTTAGAAAGGACAGGCCATAAGGGAGACCCTTTGAGGTGATCCCCAACAGCCTCAGGAGAAAACTCTACGAAAGATTTGAATTTTAGCTCCACAATCACTGCAACGAATGTGGACTTCTCATGGATAGCTTGAACACACTCTGGGGGCAACATGAGTTGTTGTCCCGGTTCAGGTGTAGTAGCAGCTCCACCTTCTGCCTGCCTGGACCATCTGGTAGGAGGTTCTTCTTGATGGATGCTAAATTATTGCACCTCCTATTCTGTATGTTGTCCAGCAGGGCCTTGTCTTCCACCTCTTCGAGATTGTTTCGCTCCACCTTGAACAAGACCCTTTGGTTGTGCACGTTTCGGGGCCATCTGCAATCACACAGGTCAAGCATTAATAAGGTTGTTTTTAAAGTCAAGTTATACCTTACTTCTTTCCTTAATTAAAGATCTTATGTTATAACGTGTGATCATGCCCGAAAATTGTAATAATGGGTCTTGTGACTTAGGTGGTTTTCATTTTAATCTCCCGGTGTACCTAAGGTCATATGATTTTTGGCACAATTATTCTAAGTGTTAGTGTTAATTACCCTAATTGATGTCCTTTGGGCGATGATAAATCTCAAAAATGTTAGGCACTTTTCAGCAAGTGTCTCTCCCCCACGACGAAACTGAACAATCCAGGTTCAAACAGAATTAAAATCAGAGCACCAATGAGCGTGATATGAGTGAAAAACCAAGGGTCATGCACTCGCAAGTTGTAGAGAAAAATTTCAAAAACCCCCCCTACGTAAATGGCAAAATGATGCTAAGTGTTGTAGCAGGGGTACCTATTTATAAGAGAATAGGACATGATATTGCATACCATGCATTGTGTACACGATATCACATGGGACATGATATGGCGTATGCGATATCTCAGCCCTACTAATGTGAGACACATGAAAAATACCAAATTTTTAATGATTTTTCTTGAAATTAATGTTGGAAATTGAGGACATTGGCAAGGATTAAGATGTCCTAGGGTAATTTCATTAATTCGAGAGGCATTCTTAATGATAATGATGTGAACTATAGCAATAAAAATTTGGCGGTTACGAAAAAAGGGAATGTAATGGTACATTGGAATGTTAAAATTTAGAGGGATAATGGTAGGGAAAGAAAATCAATTGAAAAATTAAGCTGAGGGTAAGAAATTATGTGTTTGAGCTAGAGAATCAGTGAAGATTATAAGAAATTACACAAGTGGGTCCTCCCCAAAGCAAGTTCCAACCTATAATGCCCTTGTGTAACCACACTTAAAGTGTCCATGGGCACTAGAAGGGTTAAATGTAATCCGCACTAACTCCACAAAACACACACATGTAAATATCACCAAAATGAGATGAAAATTCTATGTTACACGAGACACGAGCTACGATTACACAAACAGTGAGATGAGACAAACTATAGAAAGGGATCATAAAGATTGGGACATGAGGTAACTGACCCAGGGCACAATGAATCCTATGTGTAAAGCATGATTAATAGGTCATTAACGCATCGTTCCAAGATCAGGACCAAGTCCATTCCTCTAATCAGTGACATCGCATTATTTCATCCCATGATGAGAAACTATGAGAGTACCATAACAACGAGGCGTACGATCCTTGGCGTTTAGTACAAGGGAGGAGTGATTTTTGTTTTATGGCACTTTTTTTTTCTCTTCTCTCTTTTTTTTTTTTTTTGAACTTTACTGAATCCAGAGAAATCGCCAACCTTCAAGCATGGGTGCATGCCTTTCTAGTGGAACCCCCTAGAACAGCATTTGATTTTCGAGTGCCCATTTTGATTACTCTTACTCCCATTTTTGTTAGATCTACAAGGATCTTAGTATGACCACGTTGCGTGATAACTTCCACAAATGCCACCAAAGAGAATCCACAAATCCCCTTAATGTCACATCCTAATCATTCCCTCTTGGTCCATCCTTCTTCATTCTAGATATAATGAACACAAAATTAGTTTTAAGTTTTAGAAATTTCAAGAATATCATTGTACCCCTTGAACAGAACCTCTTATTTGCAGAGTGGATGAGTGGGTGTAATGGGCTCACTATCAAAATAATTGATCACTCATGACTTAATAACATAGAACACACCTCAACCAATGATCCACATGAGTGTTTTATTCATAGATGAGATTACTTACAAAAAACATAAAAAGACAAAAACACAAAAAGATAAAAAGATAAAACAAAAAGGTGAAAAATGAAAAAATGGTGAACAAAAAATTGTAAAATTAAAGAAAATAAAAAATATATTTATTAATCCAGCTTGTCATTGAAATGGGGGATATCCCCCACAACTAATCGGTTGAGCATAGCAAGTATTAATAAATGAAAGATGGGGATCCTTGCATGTTGGAAGTATTGGGACTGGTCCATACTTATCCCCTTGGGGTTCACACACTTGATTATAATAAGCATAGTGGGGCACTTTATGTAATGTAGTTCCCGGATAATGAGTTGACCCACTATGATATTTAGGACCGTTAGATGGTATGCAAGGATTAAGCTGATGCCTCCCATGGTTGTGTTCATTGGGTCGTATGGTTCTTGGAGCGTTAGTTGGTGGCCCTGATGAAGTTACATGAGGCGTTGGGTTTGAAGGTAAGGGTGCACCATAGTGTGGGACTTGTGCTGAGTTGTAGTATACAGTGCCCTCGGAATTGTGTTATCCCTTCTTACGGCCATGTTTAAAGAAGGGGCGCTTTGGATGTTGGGGAGGATTCTCACTGATGTTTGGAGTAGTAGCGCAAGTATTGTTCGTGGGTTGTTGCTGTGGCACAAACACCTTAGGAATAGTTGGTGGCACTGTGGAAGGAGGGAAAGGATGAAAATTTTGAAAGTTAGGAGGAGTATGAGATGCACAAGGTGGTGGTTGTGTTGGAGGTATGGGCTGATAGTATTATGGAAAATAGTATTGTGGTGAGATAAAGTGCATTGGTCTAGTTGGAGAAACAAGATGTTGAACTTGATAAGCATTTGGATTCAGATAATATGAAGGATGCCTGTAGTCTAAGGGTGGCCTCCCCCATGACTAGGATTGTTTCCATTGTGATCTAACACAGTATCTCTGTACGAACTCTGGATGTAACGTGTTTCCCCAATGCTCATGTAGATGTAACAATATTGGGCATTGTCCCTTGGGGTGATCATACAAGAATATGTTGCATTCATATGTATGATTAGCAATTGAGTGCTTATTCCCTTCATTCTTTGTTTCCGAATGTCTAATGTTTTGTCCTGCTTCTTGGGTTGTCAAAACTCTATCTCCAATGGTGTTGATACATTCTCCACACTTTTGATACATCCATTCCAACATCTTATTGATCTTTGCCTTAGCTTCTTCTAATGATTGTTGTATTGGCAAAGATGATGTTTCCATCTTGAGATTAGTTGATTTCTCCTTGTTATGATCATGGACCTTTGTTAAGTTGAAATTTTGGTCCCGTTGATATTTTTCAACACTCTCCCATCTAGCTAATTCTCCTTCTTATTTTGCTACTCACTTAATAAGCTCTTGTACTTGATCGATTCGTAGTTCGTATAGTTGACCTTGGGCATACGTTCCTAAGGTCTCTCTTGTTTCATTACGTAGTCCATCAATAATATGGTACATTAGCCTTTCCTTGAAAAACCCATGGCCTGGATAGTTGTTTAACAGTGAATAATATCTTTCTAAGATCATGTCCAAGGGTTCATGTTTTGCTTGTTTCCATCCTTGGATTTGTTTCCTCAAGGCTAACACTCTTGTGTAGGTTTGATATTTTTCGTTAAAGACTTCTACCATTGTTGACCAGTGTCATATTAAATTTGGTTTTAATGATCTATACCATACTTTTGCTTGGTCAACGAGTGTCATAGGAAAGAGCTTAAGTTTTTGCCAACCATTATCAATGTTGTTCCATGTACAGGCATCGTAGAAGGCTTGTAAATGTTGATGCAGATCTAAGTCATAGCCTCCTGAAAATGTAGGAAAGCTATTAAATCGAGCCTGGGTAGACGGCTCTCTTTATGATGCCTATGTGAGATTCGAACAGCCTCTTGTATTTGCATTAAGCTTGTAGTGGCCAGTGGGGGTTCGTCGTCATCGGGTAAGTTAGGCTTTCGTGTGTTGCAATGATGTTGTTTTTGTTCATGTTTATAAGAGCCTCCCACTTCAGGTTGTATACTCCAATCTTCATCATCATATAGTTCGTTGGTTCTCCAATGAACTTCCTCACTAAGTGTGGCATTATTATTATCTTGTAGGAGAGGCATTGTTGTAAAGTTGTGTGTGAATTTGGATGTGACTTTTTATAATTACTTCTTTCTAAGAGATATATCATTAATTTCTTTACAACGACCTTGTATGATATAACTAATCTAGATAACTAGCACCGTCCCTGGCAACAGCACCTATGATGAGTGGCGAGGTACCCCTACACTCAACCATACGAATACAAGCATTTTCACATGCGATCTGGTCAAACTCCATAGACGGACTAGTTGTGGCACCTAGATCGTTAACCTTAGGTCGCAGTTCGTTGTCTTCCCACCTGGATTAGTATTCTATATTTTTCATGTATGGTTTAGTCCAGAGTGAGGTGTATGATGTGTTCCTAATTCTAACACTACTCTTGAAGGTAATGAAAAGTAATATTAACTAAGCTAAGCTAGAAGGAAAAGGGTAAGAAAGTCTGATCTAGGCTAAGTGCGATGAGCATCCGATTCCTTGATCATCTGTACATATCTTGGACCTCATGCATGACTACCACTAGGATTACCAAGCACAAATCCTAGGTACGCCACTTGGATACCAAGTAGTCACACTTAAATGCTTGTAATCAAGTCGTACTCATTTCACGTTACTAGGAGATAAGGGTGAGAGGAAAAAGTAGTAAATAACAATTAAATAAACAAATAAATAACAAAGTGAATGCTGCAATGATGAAGTAATCTCGATCTTTATTACCTGTCATGTGCGTGTCCAAGTACGTCACACTCGAATAAAGAATGTCGTACAATTACATTCACCACACTGCGGGCAGACACTGGAAAAATAATCTAACTCTGGAGGGATCAAACTGCTAGAGCTTCACTACTTCTACTCTAGGATTCTAAACAAGGGAGAGTCACTTCTTATTTATAGACATTTTGATAGACTGTGATATCACATACCCGATATCGCAGGGGATGCGATATCGCAACCCATGCGATATCGCGATCGACGCGATATCGCGTATGCAATATCGCGGCCCATGCAATATCGCGTCCCATCACCCAGTCATCAATTCTTTAATAGGTCTTATTAGAAAGGGACTGCTCATTTCCAAGCCAAGAGAGACCATAGAACTTGTGGATGGATGGATGAAGTGGACTCATTACCTACTATATCAAAAGAACCATACCTTAGTATCAACATCATGACTTAAAGGTAAAAACCAAACATGAGCAATCAATATAAAAATAGTTCATACCATCATAAAGAACATTTATTAGGTGACAAACTTACAAGGTGGATCACACACACACACACACACACAATGAAAAATGAAAAAGTATAACAATGTTGAAAAACAAAAACAAGAAGAGTTAAAGAAATTTGTAAAACAAAAATGTGTAAAAAAAATGTGTAAAAAAAAACTAAAAAGAACTAAGGGCCTCAAATGATTAGCATAGGTGGCTGTCTCCCCCATGCCTGAATGGAAAGGGAGAGATCCGAAATAATGAACACCTATTGGAAGTTCTTAGAAGTGTCCAACTTCTCCCTATTGATGTTCTCAAGTTAAGGGGTGGAAGTTGGCAATGCTCATATTCCAAGGTATCTATGCCTTCATTGTTGGCATGAGTTATTCCCCTAGTTTGTTCCATGCATGTTGGTTGGTTGTTCTTTTGACTAGCTGTCAACCACGGGGTGTCCACTACTTGTGTGGTTGCTACATACAAGCATCTTTGTTTCAAAGTTTCAAGGGCACACCTATTGCACAGAGGAGATGTGGAGCATTCTTCCATGTCATCACTCGATGAATCACTGTATGTGATGCATGGAACTTTCTTCTTCTCGATCTTCTATAAATATTTACCTTAGATATCTCTAAGAAAATATCGTGAATCCCTAGGCATGTGTCAATTGTACTTAGTCATGCCCTTCCCATTATAATTGGGAAGTCCCCTTTGTTGTTGTTGACTTCAATCACCAGAGAATCGGCTGGGTATGACCAACCATACATTGTGGTAATGATGTCCTCCACCAATCCCAAGGGAATGGTGATGGACTAGTCTACCATCTCTAGTTGAATGTTGCTCTTCTTAAGTTGTGGCAGGTACCAGGCTTGATACATCTTTCATGAAATTAGATTGACTCCGGAACCTGAGTCAAGAAGAGCCTTATGTGGTTCGTTCCTGGCGATTTAGAGGTAGATTAAGGGACTTCCAAGGTCAGATAGTTTCCTAGGAAGGTGGCCTACCTTGATCCAGTCGGTTACAGTATGTGTTAACATAATCGTATGCGTTAAGCTCTGTTGTTGGACTGAAGGGTGCTCTGAAGCCTTATTTGTTAGAAGAGCATACCTAGACTCAACCACTTGTTGTTGTGAGAGCTTTTCTAGGCTTTTGGTTCTAAAGAAAGGTCTTCTTTTTTTGCGATTTTCAGAACCAGAAGTGAGTTGAATGGTCACAGCTCTCATAGTGTTATGTGGCTGCAGTTGAGTGGGGATTTCCCCTTGCATTGTTGGAGCAGTAGGTGTTATGGGAACTATCGGTGAAAGAGGTGCAGATCGAGTAGGAGGATGGTATGGATATGGAGCATCTCCCAAAGGAGAAGGAGTCCTTCTAAAGTACTCCCGAACTTGGTAGTGATGTTGGGGAGTTGTGTGACCCATGGAGTCACTTGGAGAAATCGGCTGTTATATGTAGTATCCATATGGGTCTGGCTGCCAGTAAGGGTACTGTTGTTTCGATGGTGGCATCCCCCATGATTGTGGGTATTTTCACTGCTGATGTTTTCTGATGGGTTATGGTGGAGTTCCACTTGGATAGTACATCAATGGTTGGTGGAACTACCTTGGGTTTCCTTGAGGATAAGGTAACCTTTGGGGTGTCTGCCATCTGTTGAGTCTTGGGTTGAGTGCATACACCCCAGACTCTTGTAGATTTGAGATGATTGGACAACACCCCTTAGGATGGTCATAGTGGTAGATCTCACATCCACCGTCATTGTCTGTGTCTGAGTCCACAACCTCATCGGAGATAGTTATTTTCCCCTTACCCTTGTCACGTGCAGGGCCTAAATCTCTCCGCTTTGTCTTGTCCTTGTCACTACTTCGTTCCTCCTTAGACTCCTCTATGATTTTCAGGACAAGTTCAAGTCTACTATCCAAGGAGTCCTATATCTGATCTACCTTAGCTGCCACTTCCATTATTAGCTTCTAAAGTAGCAAGGTTTTTCTGTTCACCAACTCTTCAAGTGGTGACTCATCTTCTTCATCGCAAAATCTCACTCCCTTCTTTTGAAGAGAGGGATCACAGTTATATTCTTCCACACTCTCTCTTTTTCATAGCTCCCCTTCTTATTTGGCTACTTGTTCCAACAAGTGATGAATTTCATGGGATCTAAGTTCAGATAATCTCCCTTGGGCATAAGTCCCAAGGGTTCTCCTAGTTTCATACCTTAGCCCATCTACAATGTGGCAAAGTTGGTCCCGCTGTGCATAACCATGGCCCGGGCAATGATGTAATAATGCATAGTAGCGGCCCATGGTAGCATCCAAGGGTTCATGAGTTTTTTTCTTGCATCTTTGGATCTACTTACGCAAATTAGACACTCTGGGGTACATCTGATATTTATCGTTGAAGAGTTCTAACATCATACACCACCTCCTAATGGCTTTTGGCTCTAAGGATCGGTACCAACTCTCTACGTCCTTGATGAGTATCCTGGGAAACAACTTTAGTTTCTGCCACATGTTCTCTATGTTCTGCAAGGCGCAAGCATCATGAAATGCTTGTAAATGATTCTGCAAATCTATGTTATATCCCCCTTCGAAGCGTGGGATGTTATTCATGTCTAAACGCTTGATTCGGCTATCTCTTTGATGCCTTGTTGGTATTCTCACTACCTCCGTGATATCTAGCATACTTTAGGTTGCAAGTAGGGGCTCATCATGATCATCTCTTTCATGACGTCTATGATGCCTACGTTGTTCCCTACTTTCCCTTTGTTCATGCCCTTGTCCTCTCTCTCGACTCTCTTGTCGAGGTCTCTCATTTTTCCTACCTCTATCCTCACCGTTATGCTCATGATGGCTACGCCCAGATGTGGAAGGAGAGGGCGAATGATGTGAAGAAGGGAAAGAAGAAGGAGAACCATCTCCATGACAATGTTTCCTACCTTCTCTTCTGTGGCTTCATCCCTGATTGTGATGACGATCTGAGTGCCTGTCCTTGTCATGTGTTGTTGTTCCCTCAGTGAACAGTTGGTGTTCATGGGGATCAGAACTAGGGTTGTGTATTGTGGATCGTAGGTTCTGATACCCTACCTCTCACTATCATTAGGAGGGAGAACATCTTTCGATAGAGAACCCGTTCTAAGTGGTTCACCATCTCCAATTTCACTTAGGATGTGCAAGACCTCTTTGCCCTTCAACAGTGTATGTTGGCTCTCCTGCCTTGAGTTCCTTAAATGTTGTGTGGTTGTGGGATTGTAATCCCTCATGTTAAAATCTCCTATAACGTACTCATCATAGAGCTGAGTCATTCCAATCTGTGCCAGAGCACAGAGGTGCATGTTGGGGACTACACAATCCGAAGGTAACACTATGTTACCTTGCAAGTCTCTCTAGCGCATCTGTTCATCCTGATGGAGGATAAAAGTAAAATTGGGTATATACTCATCGGGATGAGTATATTCCACCCTATATTGTTGAGGAACCGGCAGATTTAGGTTATGCGTTTTAGACTGCTGACTATTCTTTGTATGATCCCTAGGTGGTGTATTGCTCTTGTGAGAAGAAGAAGAAGACATTGTGTCTTATAGGTGTGCTATTTAACCACTATGTAAATTTTTGTTTAATTAACCCTAAGGTTCGTTTAAGCTCCCAATAATGTGAGTGATCTCCTATGTTCTACTTAGCACACAAATACTTAGTCCCCAACAACAGCGCCAATGATGAGTGGCGAGGTACCCCTACACTCAACCATACGAATACGAGCGTAACACACGTGATCCGGTGGAACTCCACAAACTAAGTGCCTGCACGCCTCATGGAACACTTAAGGTTAATTATTCGTTGTCTTCCCAGACTTACTTGTATTTATCACGGCGTATGGTTAAGTAAGTCTGAGGTATATGATTTTTATAGCTTTTTCTGTTTTATCTCCTATGCTAGAGAAGTGAAGGGTTGAAGAGACTAATTAACTAACTCTAACTAACTAACTAAGCCTTAATTAACCTAGTGTCAGCATCCATTCCCACTTACCATTCACACCCTAAACCAATGCAACCGTGCTTACCAAACACTAGTCGTTGCTGGGATCACCACGCATAACGCATGTGCTCGAAGGGATCATACTAAGGCACTTAACTAGGAGAGAAGGGTTGAGAGAGATTTAATTCCTAATAAAGCATGTAAATGATAAATAGTAAATAACAATAAATAAAATTCCTATTTAGCCTATTCCATGCACTGCAAGGTTTATCCAAGAAGTTTGTCTTTATTTCCATACACAAATATGTGTTCAAGTACAATATCTGCTTGAATAAAAATCCGTTCACTTTGGAGCTCCTACTTCGGGCACATGGAAAATATTCTATCTCTAGAGAGGTAAAACTGCCAGAGTTTCACTAAGGGTCTAGATCTATATGAGAAAACAAGGGAGAGCCGCCTCTTATTTATAGATATGACAGCGCACCGCGATATTGTGTATGCGATATCGCGGGGGATGACGCGATATCGTGGCCCATGTGATATCGCGTCCCATCATCACCAAAGAGAATTCACAAGTCCCCTTGATGTCAAACCCTGGCTATTTGCTCTTAGTCCATCATTTTTTGCTCTAGGCATAATGAGCACAAAATTACTTTTAAGTTTTTATGATGACAAGAATATCATCGTACCTAGAGTAGAATCTCTTATTAATAGAATGGTTGGGTGGATGTGGTGGGCTCGCTGTCCAAATAATTAGCCACTCGAGACTTGATAGCATAGAAAAACACCTCAACCAACGAGTCACATGAGTGTTTTATTTATACATGAGGTTACCCATAAAAAGATAAAAAGATAAAACAATAAATAAAAAGATAAAATAACAAATTGAAAGATGAAAAATCAGAAAACAAAAATTGTAAAGTTAAAGAAAAGGAAAAATCTTTATTAATTTTTTTTGTTAGAATGGGGTATATCCCCCATAACTAAACTTTTGATCATAGCAAGAATTAATAAATGGAAGGGTTGAATCCATGCATTTTGAAAATATTAGGACCTGGTCATATCCAAACCATTGAGGAGCTGGGAAACCCTCCTGATGATGCTGTTGCAGCCGTTGTGGGCCTGAACCCACCTGTCGCTGCCACTGTCCTGTGTGCCCTGCGAGGGCTGGAAGCAGCAGCTGGGCTTTGCCTGCGTGCTGCCGCTGGTGGTTGTCTGCATCCCATCACTAAAATTACCTGTGTGTGCGGCGCCGCCACTAGAGAATCCGGCCTGAGCGCCCCCGTCCTCCCGTGTGCCATTGCCGCCATCTACCGCCGTTGCTGACGTGCGTGTCGATGCCGCACATTGCACGCCGTCCGTAGCCGCCACCGGTGTTCCTTGTTGCTGCATTCCAAATCTATGTTACTATGGTTCCCTAGCGGCTAATCGGTCTCATTTTGCAGCACTAGCCTGATAGATCTGAGTCGAGGGTGTCGCAGATCCGGGATCACCACCATTAAGTTCAGATTTCTGAGTTTTTTTCACATCATTGGGAGGACTTATGGCATTTTTGCATCAATGAGTTTAGCGGTGGTTTGGCATCTACGGGTTCACTGGTGCTTCCAATCCAGGAGTGCTACGTAGGGCTGCACCGTTGGCAAAGAAGAACTGTGCTACAGTGCAGTCATGGATGAATCTCAAGGCCCATCTGGTTCTTCTCAGCAGGGAAGTCCCCCCAACTCCACTAATATTGATTTTTTTATTCCGGACGATCTTTTTGATAATGTAGCTGAAGAATTTTCATCTTGGTTCATTTTTATTCAAATTATGGGTTTTATTCCCCAATCAGTAAATCTCAATTTGTACATCAAATCTATTCTACAATCTCATGGCATAACTGTTTCCTATGCCCGATATTATGCCCGAAACTTTGTGCTCATAGAACTCTCTGATGCTTCTCATGTCAAGAAAGCCCTTTCAGCCTATTTTTTCCCAGCACGAAATGCCACCCTGGTCTTCTGTCCATGGAAATTTGACTTCGATGTCACCGACCCAGCCTATAAAACTATCCCCTATTATGTGGAGTTACCTAATCTTCCACTTATTTTTTCCACCTTTGAGAGAGACATTGTCAGTACCCTAGGTCACATTATCTCTGATTACGGAATAGAGGTTAATGGAATTCAGTTTCATCACTACTATATAGAAGTTGACATCTCTCACAAGAAAACCTCTCTCACATTAGCAGCTGGAGGAAAATTGTTCACACAAAAAGTTGATTTTTTTTACCTTCCAAACTCCTGTAGCTATTGTCATCGAGCTGATCACCACATCTCGGCCTGCCCTTCCTTAGCTAGGAAGAAAAATGCAAACAACCCTTCACAAAATCGTTCTTCCCCTATAGAGAAAACTCATGTCCTACCGAAAACATTTAAATTTGCAGCTACTCCCCACAAGACCTCTAGTTTTCTCTCCAAACCTAAATCCTCTACCACACAAGTCCCTCATTCTAGCTCCTCTATAAAGATCACTTCGCAAGCTAAAGTCACCCAGTCTAAATCTTTCAAGGACTCTATTTCAACCATTGAGGGAGGGAAGGATGAGGGCAGGAAAAGAGCTAAACCATCCTCCTTTTCAAATCCACCATTATCTCTCTCCCATATAGCCTCTTCTATAGTTCCAGTCATTACAAACGACCCCTCTGTTGTCTGCCCCAACATAATGGAAATGGACACATCAACCCTCAAATCCTCTAAAGTTATTTCCCTACCTGCATCTTCTACCTCCTCATGAATTTAGTATCTTGGAATGTTCAAGGCCTTACAGATAGGCTTCGAGGTAAAAGGACTAGCAATTTTCTCTCTAGTCTGAATACCACCTTTGATTTCATCCTTCTTCAGGAAATTAAAATTTCAGCTTCTGACTTAGAGTTTTCAGCTCATAGGTTTCTTCCCCACTCCTCAGTCACAGCTACCTCCCACATGTATGGAAAAGGTGGAGCAGCTATTCTCATTTCAACCCATTGGAAAGACAAACTCATCCATTCTGATTCTGATTCAAGCCAAAGAGTTTCTTGGGCTATCTTTTCCTCCTCCCACGGACCTTTTGGAGTTTGCTCTATTTATGCTCCAAATGACTCCATGGAACGGGCTAACTTATGGCAGGAACTAACTTATTCTCTTCCTTCCGTTCCTTGGATTTTTGGTGGATATTTTAATATGATTGAATTCTCTCACGATAAACTTGGGGGAGTCCCTTTCCAACGTCCTCCTCATGAATTTCAACCTTGGCCTGAGTTTAAAAAACAATTTTATCTCCTTGATGGAGTCAAGGATAACTCAATCAGTCCTCTCCATAGATTCACTTGGATTAATCTTCGTCTGGGTCAAGCTCGAATATATAGTCGGCTAGATCGATTTTACTTCTCCACACTATCCTTTTGGCAGGCAATCTCCACCACTATGGTTTACCAACATGCTACGTTATCTGACCATTATCCCATCATCTTTTCCATGCAAATCTCTGGTACTTCTCAAAGGACCAGATTCCATCTCTTTGGCCTACACTCTAATTTATTCTCTTCTCCTTCATCTTAACAACTTCTTTCTAATCTTTGGAATGCCAAACCTAGGCCCACAGGTCAGGTGGGTTGGATCCAATGGTGGCTGCGAACCACTAGTAGGGTGAGGAACTTTGTTCGGAAGTTCGGCAAGGAAGTGGCCTCTCGTTCTAGACTAGAGTACAACAACATTTGTTCAACTATTAATAATCTCATGGAAAGGTTATCCATAGAACCCTTTAATATCCACATTCATGAAGAACTTACTAAAGTTCGCTCCACTTTCCAATCTTGGGAAGTCCACAAGGCCCACAGTGCCTTAATCAAAAGTAGACTTACTTGGTTGAAGATTCAAGATGAACAATGTAAGGAATTTTTTAAATATCTTAGCAGCTCTCCTTCCATTCCATCCCCAGATACTCTCTCTAGGGATGGTGTTAATATCACTAATCACGATAGTATTCTCTCTTACCTTAAGGAGCACTTTGAAGCCTTGTTTATAGCTTCCCCAATGAATCTCTCATCATTTGAGGCCACTGCACGTAACTATCCTAGGTTAGTTGACTCATCCATGTCTCACATCCTCGATGCTAATATACCTCAAGAAGAGCTTCAACATGCTTGTTTCAAACTTAGCTCTGGGAAAGCTCCTGGATATGATGGTTTCCCTGTTGAGTTTTTTCAGAGGCATTGGAATCTTGTTGGCCATGACCTTTTTCAAGTAATTAAAGAGGCTATCCATCTTGGTTCTCTTGGATCAAATTTAAATTTTGGGATTATTCACCTCCTTCCCAAATCAGGAGACCCTACTAGTATAGCTAATTGGTGACCCATTACTATTCTTAATGTGGTATACAAAATTTGGGCCAAATGCTTAGCCTTACGTTTGAAAAAATTTATTCATAAAATTATATCCCCTCAACAAACCGGATTTGTCCCAGGGCGTTATATCTTAGATAATGTAGTGGCTGCTTGGGAAGGTTTGCATTGGGCTGAGGATGATGGCCAAGACATCCTTTTAATGAAATTGGACTATGCCAAGGCCTACAACAACATTAAGTGGGACTTTATCCTTCAAACGATGTCAAAACTAGGTTTTGGCTCCAAGTATCTTCATATGGTGAAATGTCTCTTCTCATATGCTAATGCGAGAATAGCCACCACCTTTGGCATCACCGCCCCCTTTGCATTACATAGATCATTAAGACAAGGTTGTCCTCTTGCCCCTTATCTCTTTATCATTACTACGGATTTCCTTTGCCATCAAATTAACCATGATATTCAATCAGGGATGCTATATGGAGTGCGCTTTTCCTCTCCTCAACATCAACTGCTTAATATGCATTTTGCTGATGACTCTTTTTTTCTAATCCAAAATACAACCGATAATGTTAAACGACTTTTAGCCCAAGTAGAGCAATATTGTTCTCTCTCTGGTTCTACCATTAATTGGTCTAAATCTTCTGTATATAGTTTTCATAACAATTATAGTAAACTCCCCACCTATCCATGGAAATTAATCCAAGACCATGAGATCATGAAGCTCTTGGGAATCCCTTTTCGATTTCGTGGTCCTACTTCTACACTGTGGGAGCTAGTTATCTCTCGTATTCGTAAGAAAACTGAAAAGTGGAAGACTAAGCCCCTTACCTTGGCAGGAAAATATCTTGTTTGTAAATCCATTTGTGCTTCTACCCATGTATATTATTCCTCATGCTGGGCTCCTTCCCACACAGCCTATCAAAACTTGGAGCGATTATTTCGAGACTTCATGTGGTCATCTAAAGATTCCCAGCGTGGTTTTCATCGTGTTGCATGGAACATTGTCACTCTTCCTAGAAACAAAGGAGGATTAGGACTGTTGAATTCATACAAACAGGGACTCACCTTAGTAGCTAAGTGGCTTGTGCAACATCTGGACACCTCTGACATAATTGGAAATCTTCTCCAGCTAAGGCTTCATCAAAGTTTTCCTAAACATAAGCCTTTTTGGAAAACCATCCATCCTATTAATTGGATTTTCTCTCCTCATCCTATCTCCATTCCTGGTTCCCATGTCTTCAAAAGCATATGGAAGGCTTGGCAAGTTCTCCACCATCATATTAATTGGTCTAATATCCATATTAACCCTACTTTCCTTCCCATGCTTTGCCCTTGGTGGTTACCCTTGACCCCTGCCCCTCTTGCCATTACTAA
>MNCI01015454.1:194524-317523 GCA_015680685.1 Gnetum montanum
GGCATGTTCACTTCCAAATTATATCTCAAGCCCCAAAATTCAAGATGAATGCTAACCAGTTGTTTTTCTTATTGCAGCCATGGAGTCATATCGGAGATCCAAATAATCACCATCATCAAGCCTCGCTTCAGAAGAAAGTCTCCTAATTATGCCATAGTTTTCTACACCATTTGGCCTTTTTCCTCTTTCTCCCACCTTTGTTCTCATTCGACAATCCACACCCTAGAAACGATACACACATTTCAGCGAATGGTTGATCTCTAGAATGCTAAGTTTAACACGTTTCCTCTATAATAGTCTCAGTCAACATAGTTTCTCTTCCTCCTTTCCTCAATCTATATGTCTTGAAGTAGCTTATGTACTAAATTTTTTTTTCGATTAATAAAATTCTCTTTTTGGGATCCGACACCCCCCCTGCCGCCATATCCAAACCATTGGGTGTCTTTTGATGTGGTGGTTGGAATGTACCCAAATTGGGGTTCACACACTTGATTAAAGTTGACATTGTGGGGCAAGTAATAAGATGTGGTTAATTGATAAGGAGTTGAACCACTATGGCACCCGTGACTATAAGATGATATGCAAGGATCAATATATCTCCCTATGTGGTTATATTCATTGGGCTACATGGTAGTTGGAGTATTGATTGGTGGCCCTGATAAGATAATAGGAGGCGTTGTGTTTGAGAAGGTAGATGCATCACAACATTGAACTTGCACTTGGTTGGAGGATGCAATGGTTTTGGGAGCATGTTGTCTCTTTCTTTGGTCATGCCTAAAGAAAGGATGCTTTTGATGTTGTGGAGGACCTCCACTGCTATTAACCGTAGCAACACAAGTAATGTTTGTGGGTTGGTGCTGTGGTGCAAAACCTTTTGGTACTATTGGTGGCAATGTAGAAGGAGGTGAAGGATGAGAATATTAAGAGTAAAGAGAAGTATAAGGAACATGAGGTGGTGATCTTATGGGAGAGGACATGGGTTGATAGTACTTAGGAGAATGATAACAATGTGGTGAGATAGAGGATGTTGACCTAGTTGGGGAAATAGGATGCTGAACATGATAAGTACTTAGGTTCAAATGGTATGAAGGTTGTGACCAATTTGACGGTGGCCTTCTCCATGACTGGGATTTTTGCCACTGTGGTTGAACACGGTATTTTTGTATGAACTTTGGATGTAACATTTTTCCCCAATGCTCATGTAAATGTGACAAGATCAGGCATTGAACTTTGGGATGATCGTATAGGCAAATGTTACATTGATACATATGATTAGTAGTTGATTTTCTATCCTTATTCTCTTCAACTCTTCTTTCTGATTGTCTAAGGATGTTCTGTCCTGCTGCTTGGTTCATCATGGTTCTACCTCTAATAGTGTTGGCATATTCTTCACATTTTTCATGTATCATTTTGTCATCTTATTGATCTTTGCCTCAATTTCATTTAGTGATTGTAGTATTGACAAAGATGATTCCACCTCCTTGAGGTGAGTTGATTTCTCCTCTTCATGATCATGGACCTTTGCTAATTCGAGATTTTGGTCTTGTTGAGAGCTTTCAACATTCTCCCATTTAGTCATTTCTCCTTCTTCTTTTGCTACCCACTTAATAAGCTCTTGGAATTGATGGGATATTGATACATATGATTAGTAGTTGATTTTCTATCCTTATTCTCTTCAACCCTTCTTTCCGATTGTCTAAGGATGTTTTGTCCTGCTGCTTGGTTCATCATGGTTCTACCTCTAATAGTGTTGGCATATTCTTCACATTTTTCATGTATCATTTTGTCATCTTATTGATCTTTGCCTCAATTTCATTTAGTGATTGTAGTATTGACAAAGATGATTCCACCTCCTTGAGGTGAGTTGATTTCTCCTCTTCATGATCATGGACCTTTGCTAATTTGAGATTTTGGTCTTGTTGAGAGCTTTCAACATTCTCCCATTTAGTCATTTCTCCTTCTTCTTTTGCTACCCACTTAATAAGCTCTTGGAATTGATGGGTTCATAGCTCGTAAAGTTGACCTCATGCATACATCCATAGGGTCTCCCTTGTTTCATTACGGAGCCCATCTATGATGTGGTACATTAGCCTTTCCTCAGAGAATCCATGGCCTAGGCAATTGTTTAACAATGCATAATATCTTTCTAAGGCCATGTCCAAGGGTTCATGTTTCCCTTGTTTCCGCTCTTGGATTTGTTTCCTCAAGGCTGACACTTTGGCATAGGTTTGATATCTTTCATTGAAGAGTTCTACCATTGTCGGCCAACGTTGAATCGATTTTGGTCTTAAGGACCTATACCATACTTGTGCTTGGCCAATAAGTGTCATAGGAAAGAGCTTAAGTTCTTGCCACCCATTATCAATATTGTTCCATACACAGGCATTATGGAAGGCTTGTAAATAATGTTGCGGATCTAAATCATAGCCTCCTGAAAACTTGGGAAAGTTGTTTAAATCAAGCCTGGGTAGATGGCTTTCCTTACGATGCCTACAGGATATTTGAACAACCTCTTGTATATGCATTAGACTCTTAGTGGCCAGTAGGGGTTCATTGTCACTAGGTAGGTTATGAATTTGTCAGTTGGGACGATGTTGTCCTCGTTCATGTTGGCGTTCTCGATTTTTATTTCTATGCTGACCCCTTGAAAGATAGTCATCTGTGTCACGACCTAACGTTGAAGGAGTAGAGGAAGAGAAAGAACTAGAAGACTTGTCATGACTTTTGTGAGTCTCCCAATCATCCCCGGATAAATTCCTGTTAATCATTGAGATGGTCCTAGGGCTTACAGGCCCCCTCGTTCTATGGGATGTCCCATCCTCACTAAAGGTGTCTAAGTTGGATGACAAGAGTCCTTGAGTATCATTGGGGTGTTCATGAACATAGGAGCCTCCTGCATAAGATTGAATACTCCAAACTTCATCTTCATCATCATATAACTCGTTGGTTCTTCAATGAATTGCCTCACTAGTTGTGGTGTTAGCATTATCTTGTGAGAGAGACATTGTTGTGAATGGTGTGTGACTTAATTGCAATTACTTCTTTCTAAAAAATATATTGTCAAGGCTTTGTTACAATGATCTTGGATGATGTAACTAATCTAAATAACTAGCACTGTCCCCGGCAATGATGTCAATGATGAGTGGCGAGATACCCCTACACTCAACCATACGAATACGAGCATTCACGCATGATCTAGTCGAACTCTGCAAACAGACTAGTTATGGGATCTAGATAGTTACACGATGATCGCAGTTCACTGTCTTCCCACTTGGACTAGTATTTGCTTTATCATGTATGGTTTAGTCCAAAGTGAGGTGTATGATATGACTTCTAACACCAGGCTACTCCTAGAGACAATGGAAAATAATTTGAATTAAATTAACAAGCAATAGGAAATGAAGTCTAAGCTAGCCTAAGTGCGATGAGCATCTGTCCTTAATCATCCGTGTGCATCTTGGACCTCATGTACTACTTCTGGGATTACCAAGCATATATTACGTGAGCACTCCTAGATACACTACTAGGTTACCAAACAATTACACTTAAATGTTCGTGATTAAGTCGTACTCATTCCGCATTTAACAACAGGAATAGTAAATGATGATAAAAAAATATTAACTAAGAAAACAATAAATAACAATTAACAATTAATAGAATTAAGAGCTAAGTGGATGCTACAATGATGGAGTAATCTCAATCTTTATTGCCAATCATGTACGTGTGCAAGTACATCACACTCAAATAAAGGTTCCATACAATTACAATCATCACATTGCGGGCATGCACTAGGGAAAGAATTGAAATTAACTGAAAACTAACAAAATGACTCTATTCCTACACTTACTGACTCCCCCCATCCTGTGCACCTAAATGTGGTATTTATAGGCTTACACAGGAACCACAATATCGTGTATTTGATATCATTATCCAGGTTGCGATATCGAGGGTCCGATGTCAAGGATCCAATATCAGCACCTGACAAACCACGATTCATCAACATTCATTGAGAATATGACCATTCATTTCTATACATTCCTTCTAGCTGCTAAGGCATGAAAATTCTTGGTATTTGATCATCATCTTTTAGCTACTCATCTTTCACACAATGTTGCCAATAAATGTGTTGTTCTCAACATCCCCTCTAAGAAGCCTTTTCCGCAAAACTCTTAAGGACCATACCTCTATTGCTCCGAAGGCATATGGATATCCCACATGCCCAATTAAGGATGTCATCTTTGCCACCTGCAAACCTATTGAACTATTTAAGTTTCTCCATGACAACACCCGTACTTGTGTAGCAAAGGACTTGCTTTAGATCTCTATAATCTTTGTCACACAAGTCCTTTTAAATCCAAACATTTTTGGAACAAAACCAATGAGGCTGAAATCTCATCATTCCAAGATGGCATTCCACTAATTGATAGTTAGAAAGACCATCGTAGAGACAAGCTCATCGAAAAGAGACTAAACCACAACTCTTCAAAGATGAAAAATGATCCAATAGACAAGCCTTTTAGCCCTCCTTGTAAGATGCTTCCATGAGAAATGAACCCTCAAAATGACCACCTCTAGCATCTTATTATGATACTCTAGATCATCAAATAAAATACCCTCCCAAGGATCGAACAGGCCACTAGTCCAACTACTCTAGACCATGTTCCAGTCTCCTCTCAAGACTTGAAAATTTTCTTGCATGAAAAGAATCCATCCTACCAAATTGGAGGACCGTATATATTGAAGATATTAAAATCTTCCCTTATAATACAAATAGATAATCTACTATGATGGACAATACAATACCAATAAAGAATCTACTATGATAAACAACCCAAAACAACAACCTTGAGCACCACAAAATCACTATGCCCCCACCCTACCCATGAGCAAGCTTCCAAAAAGCCTTCCAACCTAGACGTAAAGACAAAGATAGACCAAGATAGCTTTTTCTCTTACATCAGCACATCTATTCTATCCTTTAACACTACATTCTTTTTAATAAACAACCTAAATATCCTTTAAACATACAAAATAAATTTCAATAAACAAGATCTTAAGGAAGACCTGTAAAATAATCTTAATCTCTATTGACATTATTTAAACACATTCTAATTTTAGTAGCTTTGATAATTTTCCTATCTACAAAGTTTTTCATTACACAAAAAAAGAAACTTCACTATTTATTGTTACCGACATAATTTTTAGAAGATTTTCAATGCTCTACCAAAGGTAATTTAGACAATCTATCTATTGTATTGAATGTCTTTACATGCTCTTCCAAACTAATATAGAATGTTCTACCATTTTCACCAATAACATTTTCCGCAAATACAAGAGATTTTGTAAAATTTATTATTATTTAAAAATTCTTATTTTTAAAATATGAAAAGTTAAATAAAAAAATTTACTATAGGATTTCAAAAACATTACAGCATATTTTAACGAGCTATTTTTTTTTTTTATTTAAGAAAACAACTTTAACGTGTGAACAAGACATTATTTTTTTGAATAATTGTTTGAACCAATAGTTCTATTATAGAAATATCCATTTTATTCCAGCAATATTTAATCATTTTGATTATAATTATTTTAATTATTGTTAAATTTAAAAATAGTGTTTAAATAATTTACCTCTTTGCAGTAAAAAATTATTTATGTAACAAATATCAAAGCCAACTAGCTTCCCTTACCTTCACTCCAAAAAACCCGAGGAGACCGATGTCGCCGGGTGTTCCCCCTACACCCTACTTATATTGTCATCATTAAAAAGGGTTATCTAAATATCAATCAATGTGTAACAGTTATAAAAACTTCGTATCATTGTTTGAGTTCTCTTTTAAACTATGTGACATCTAAAAAGAAGGTAAAGGAATTATTCTTTTCTACTTTCACAGCAAACTGAATGTGAAATGATCTATTTTGTTAAGATTTTCAAAATCTTGAAGGTTCTTACAGGCATAGAACCAACAAATCTCTAAAGTATGTCGGTATTTTTTTTATCCTTTTATCTTTTTGAAGGGGGAGGAAAAACTTGAACTACATGGTCTGCCAAACCACACAAACATTACCCCAAGATATCTTGTCAACAACATACCAATGAGCAACCTCGCATTGAAACACGACTCAACTTGCTACCTGCAAAGCCGCAGAATTACTAATAAAACCCTGCCCTGCCTTATTAGCACCTTCAATTTTATTGCCCAGAAGCATAATGCTTTTTGTATACCCTCCATACCAACAATGCACGAAAAAGATTTTCAATACCCACAACAAATGGCAAACAACTGACTAATCCATCGAATATCCTGCTCCAAGATTGCTGCTTCGACGTGTCATGCTTACATAAAACTCATTGCAACCTAATTTGCATTGCCAGTTTGTTACATAAACAATGAATACCATTGGCCTGTAGGTATGCTTTCCAAACTACATTAACATAGCTCATTGATATTTAAGTCAATTTCCAATACCTCTCTCAAGTAGGAAAAGCAAATAATTTGTCATGCAGGTTACATTGTAGTGTTCATGATCAACCTATTGCCATCTCATGTGGATTGTTTCAAGTAGGGTAGAAACAAATATAACCTCTTCATCCTCAATTCTAGGATTTTGAATGCAATCTCTGCATTTACCTTCGTATGATCCTCCTAAACCAGAACACTTCGTGCAACGGATTTCACATACCGTTTCACTCATCTACATATACAAACAATGGAAAATTTTTCCTTCGCAGATAAAGGTAAAAACAGCTGTTCTAGTTAACCAACAAGCATCATCATAGGCAAGTGAATAAAACAAAATTATCACTTACGATTAGCTTATATGCACGGGAAAGCAGAAGGAAAACTTGACTAATTCCACCAATAATTTATATGTGCCACTTAGATCAAAGAGAACATTCTCTATATTCAATGACCACAATATTTTTCAGCTTAATGATGCTTATTGTAGCCAAAAAAAAACTATGATTTGAATATGCAAAAGTAACATTCAGGGATAACTGCAATACACTAACAGTTTGCATATATCTATTGGGGTAACTCTTGAGCGATGAAGGGCAGACAGAATTTATTATTTCCCCAACTGATGAAAACTTCTGAATTTGAACTAGCAAAAAACAAAAGAAAAAAGCATATCTAAATGCCCTACATTCAAGAGGCAAACACAGAGTCAGAGAAGAAAAACATCAATGTATTGTGTTGGTACCCGAATGCAATATCCACACAAATAGTCTTCAAAAAACTAATAGTATTTTTTAGCGCTTTTTTCCCCAATCCTGAAGCCCAATTGTGATATCTTCATCAGCTCCTGTAAGTTTCAGCAAAGAAAGGTATCATTACACATGGTAAATGAGTAAATGATCATTTTCTTTATCAATTAATGTTTGTAAGACACGTAAACAAGCAAAAGCACATTCAGGATTAATAATGTTTTATCTGCAAGCATTGGACACCATAAATAAAACTGCTAAACAGGTTACAGCTTCTTTACTCCAAACATTATTTGCCAAAGTCATGATCGTACGATATATGAGCGGTTAAACATTTGTATCCTCTAGCAAAATAAGTTTAAAGAAGACATGTATAATGAAAAGGTCTGCACACAAGATTCCATGTGACGTAAAAGTTTTACAAAACAAAAGTTTGGGTTTAAACAAGAACACGTAGTATTTTAAATGATATTTCTTTAAAAGGATATATTATGCACCATGCTGTGTTGGAAATTAATAAGCAGGGAAAGCTCCAAAAACCCTTGAAAGGAAATCCTTCTGTTTTTTGAACCTTTTGAGCATATGTATTACCTGTTTTTATTGTTTCTTGCAGCCATGGATCCTGTAGTTAATGATACCTATTAAATGCCTGGATTTGCATAGGCATATTATGTATTACATCTCACATCCAGCATCTTGCATTTACTTGTACATATCTTGTTTATTGGACCTCATCATCATCATCATCCTAGCCTTGTTTCTTGGATCTAAGGCAAGATTTTGTCTTGTTTCCGTCCCAACCTGCAAAGGTCAAGAATTTGTCTGGTTTCCTTCCCTAACAACAAAGGTCACCTGTCTTGCATCTACTTGATTTGCATTTTTTTTTTTTTTAGACAAATGGAAAACTCCCAGTAATTGAGTCAATTTGTCAGGCAGACTACCACCAACCCTGCTACAGCACCATGGACTTCTCTTTAAAGACAGATAAATATACAAATGTATGTAAGTACATACATGTGCATACACACTATAGTGCAGGCTTTTCATATTGCATAGATCCACAAGTATTCTGTCAATGATTTTTCACATATTCATAGCCATGTGTGGTTTATCCTGCTGAAATTTCTTTGAATTCTACTTCATCTTGCAACCACATGGCATAGACACATATTCACCGGTGCAAATTGAAATACTTGTGCAAAAGAGTTTTATAGGCAGAAATAACGATTTTGCTATTACTAATGACAAGCGAAAAAACCATGATGTATTATTTGAAGTTTAAAAGTGCGAACCAAATTGTTATTTACAGCTGAAATTCCAGGTTACACCAGGTTGATCCCACAATGTATGATGCTCAGGGACATAATCCCAAATCATCACCACCTAAAAACATCCCGTATGGTAAAGGATGTAACCCTTTTTAAAAAGCTACATCTCTTTACAAGTGATAATCAGCAATATTACAAAATTATTCCTAGCTAGGAATGCCATGTATATAATTGTAAACTGTATATAAAATAGATTTATAAAAGATTTGGACTTTCCATCCAACATCTCTAACAAAAAAATCACCACGTAATAACAAGAGAGATTTTAGGTGTGTATCTCTGAACACAACCGTTGGAGAAATAGTATCGTGTACATAATATTAGACTGTGCTGTAATCCTTGTATTATCTAATGTAATGAAAAATTAAAAGTAAGCTAGGACATATAGGTAGGAAATATCCTTCAAGATGAAGCTCAAACTTGTGACTTAATGGCTAACACAACTTATGAGTTACAAGTTGAATGAATACACCCTTTCTACATGACCAACAGATCATTAAATGTAATCATCGTGACTACCAATATACTGACGGTAAAAATTACATGGCAACTTACCATAATGGATATGCACTCACTTGTGCTATCTGTGGTGTCACCCATGCCTAGAAAAGCATATTTACATTTAATGTCTCATATTTCTCAAAGAAATCCAGAACACCTTATACATAGTAAGTTTCACACTCCAGTCTGGACTAAGTATTTTAAATATTTGTTAAAAGTGAGTATTGCTTAAACACTCTTAATGTGCAAGGTCTGTTTGCATCATACAAGCATGACATACAAACAAGGAAGAGCTTTGTGAGGGATCACCCAAAAAAAACCCAACACTAGAAGAGAACATTCAACAGATACAATGTCATCGGTTCCCTTGTCTCAAAAGACAAAAAAGTAATAGATAGCATAGTCACTAAATCTGCAATAAATAAAGGACAAATAATGCATTCATATTCTGTGCATTTTACCTTTTGTAAAGATCCACAGAAAAAAAACACACTATCTAGTATATACTTTGAGACCACCCACTGATGCTCTAAGTATATCTGTTTTTTCAACCTATTAAAAAAATCAGGTTGTTGTCATATACAAAGGAAATAAGGATTGGAGATTTTATAACTATTAATGAAACTAAAATTTTTACTTATGTACACAGACATCTTGGATCTATTGGACCAGTTTCAGAATTCCTTTTACAGAATTTGGTTTTTAAATTTATAACTCAGTGCTACATAGTGGAATTGAACCTGCGACCTGGGGTTACCAAGCTAAGACTCTTACCACTAAGCTAACTCTCAGTCCTAAGGACTTTGAGATCAAGGCAGGCAAGTGCTATTATTCATCACAAAAGTCATTCAAGTTTCTGCTATAAAGTACATACTTAAAGTCCCTAATTTGGGAGAACATTTTTTTATAAAACAACTGATTGATAAAAATGTTCTTATAAAGCCATACAAATGCCTTGAAAATAATTTTCTCCAATCATTCGTTGCATGGTTCAATGTGGGTCTACTATGCCATGGCTGCTGATGAAAATACATTTACTAGTCTAATATCCAGATTTATGCTTGTATGCAAAAATTACATATAATAATATCAAATATCAGCTAGTCCAAGTTTTGACATGTCAAAATTGAAAATTCTTACTTCCAGTTGCTAAAACTCAACTAACTATGCTAAAGCACAATACATTGTTTTTATATAATGAACATTTAGCCATTAAAGCTGAGGCACATCTGAATTTAATCTCCAAAGAATTACAATACATATAATAAAAGTAATATAATTTGGTTCCTCCTATGGATTTGGTAGTCACAACCAAGCATAAAATTAATTAGATTAAAAACAAACTGTTACCAAGAAAACACAATTCTATATATAATATGTCTTCATGTTTATAATGAAGCACAACTAAAAGTGGGAAGAAACATGGATAAAGTTGTCTAAGAAGAAAACAGAAATCATACAATTACTGGATTCCAATGGTATGTTGCAAAATGAGAATGGAGAACTGAAGAAGAAGCATGGAAATATAAAGAATAGTATTTCCATATTGAAAGTAATGTTTGTAGAAGTATTTTCTATATATATATATATATATATATAGTTGAAAGAAGCATGTTAAGTGGGCTAAAAAATGGACAAAACCTTAGGAAGAAGGATTTTGTACTAGAAGACCTGCAGACCTAGCTCGCAGAAGGCCATGACAAGACTGCTTATCTGAAAATCTTATTTGTTCTATTATTCTCTATTCTTCAAATACGATGAGATTATCTAATGACGCTGCTATTGCCTACTAATGTTACCCTTAAGCAGGGCATGCTAAGGGTAGCATTATTAATGACACATTAACGGTGTGTTTGGTTGGTTGCATCTGTAGATGCTGAATCTGTGTAGATGCTAAATCTACAGATTCATACATCTCAACAAATTACATCTTTGGAGGTGTAAACTGGAAAGAATACAAAAAACAATAGAAAATGGGTGGATATGGTGGGCCCAAGAAGAATCCAAAGATTCATTGTAGAAAACTTCGGGAAACCAAACAATTTTTAAAATCAGATAAGAGAAAGATACCAATGCAGCACCTATCAAATCAGGCAACCAAACAAGATTATGCTTCATTAGAGGGATTGCTTGAGTCAGTGCCCTCATAGCTCCATAGTCTGATTAAATACTACATTTCCGAACCATATTTTGTTTAACTTAAATTAACAGAGGGTCTTCATTTTTTTCTAAAAGAGTTATTTAAGTGGAAGGAACATGTAATCCTCAAATTCTATATTCACCTTAAAATCCAGTTCTTTCGAGCTTGTTCATCATAGTTTCACCAGCTCATATTCAATATTCAAAAATTGCATCCAATGTTACCAGTCAAACGTCTTTAACAATCTCTTCATAGTAGACTAACTTTTGACTGTACGAAGTATTAGTGTTTATAGGTTGAACTTCTTCCTCAATGCAACATCAACAACTTGTTATTAAGAATTAATACACGCTTCTCTTTTACAATAACAATATGGAATTTAAAAAAAAAATCATTGTGAAAAAGGCATAGTGTTTCTTACATATGGCATTTGCCATATAGGTTTATTATCCGGTATTCAAAAGTATCTGTTCACAGCTATTCCTATTCATTTAAGAAATCAAATTGCTAAAGCAAGAATGGACTCTCATAATCATCTTTTTGTTGAGATGGGCTCTTGGATCAATTTACCAAGAGAAACACATATTTGTAAACTGTGCAAATAGAACATTGAGTATGAAGAACATCTCTTTTTATTTTGTCCATCTCTGGCTCACATTCAACAGAATTTCAATATTAACTGTAAATTGCTGAATGTTTTCTTAGTTTCTTTAAAATTAACCCTATCTCCTTGGGTCATTACATTAATGATATTTTCAACTTTCTTAGAAAATGTATTGAGACTTTGTAAGCGTCCAACAAATTCATTGTCGTTTCCAGATGTATTAAAAATTTTTGGTATCCAGTTTCTAATAGTCATGTCAGTTGAATGATATAATCTATAATAAGAACATTGCCAAAGGCCAATGCAGAAATTTGTTCTCATGACAAACAGTATTGTCATATGGCACATAATTTTATCATATTTTTTAAATATCATAACAAGAAAAACAGGGTTTACATTCCAATTGAAATATTGTTTTGCCTGCTCTCTCGCAATAAACACCAGGGAAAACAAGATTGTGTTTTTACACTCAGAGAAATCTACTCGTATAGGCATGCCATTCCATGTTCAAAGCTGATGCTTTCCAAGTAAAAAAGTTCCTTGAAACTGTGCCCTATGCTGTCGGACTAAAACCCTAGCTGCATTTTGAGCTAGCAGACTATATATTCCAAAATTTCTGTTGAAAAAAATATACATTCCAATTTTATAATAAATGACTGCTACTATGAAAACAAAGTCCAGAGCATCGTTCACGACTTTCCAAAATCAACGATTGATCAATTCGTTAACCAAAACAGGAAGCGCTACCCTTAGTTTTCCGCTTCTTCCATGAATTAAATCAAAAATGAAAATGCCAGTGCGAGGAAGAAGAAGCATACCAATGAATCGCCTGCGATTGCTGGCCTTGTAGCCCTCGATCTTCTTATCGAGATCGATCTGAAGCTGAGCATTCCACTTAACGAGGCTGTTGGTGAAAGCGACCCCAAGTCCCATGGCCACCAAATGCTCCCACGGGTCTGCGAAAAATACACGCGCTAACCAAGTAAGGCCTCGTCGTACCAAAACAAGCACGACTTACCAACAATGAAATTCAAGGATGAGCAGAAACAGAGAGACATGATACTGACGCCTCATGACAGGTAGTTTTCTAACGCCATTGGAGATGGCCTGAGTTGCAAAACCCAGCAAGAGGCCCGCCACTGTTGCTTCTGCCACCATTTTCAATCTCTCTCTCTCTCTCTTCCCCTTCCAACAATCCGATCTGTCTTCCTCACCCTGTACTCTTATTCTGCAACTGCGGGTGCCTGAAAACGCAAAAGCTTGACTTCGACGATTATGGTCGATTAAGTTTTAATATTACTTTGTCAAAACTTTAAATGATCATGTTTTTACGTGTCATGATGAGGGAACAAATGATAGTCTAGATTCCATAGTTTCACAGCCTGTTGCGGAAGGAATGAATTTTACCAGGTGTGAAATTTCCTGTTTTTGCAATTTGAATTTTATCAATAGTTTCTTTAATAATAAAATATAGGTGTAAGCTTGAACATAATCATATAAAAAGACATCTACCAATCTTATTTCACACGATGAGCATTGAATCTATATAATTATCCTTTAGTCTTGAGAGTGCACTTTTTAAAAAAATCTTTGTAATATTTACACTCTTAATAATTTGAAAAGATCCATTAAGAGGTTTGGAAATATCTTTTATTTCTTCTATCTCTCCCTAAAGTTCTTTGGATTCTTGGTGGTGATTTTAATATAGTTGAAAATCATTTAGATAAACTTGGTGATCTTCCTCTTAATATATTTTCTCGAGAAAAAGAAGATTGGTGCAATTTAAAAAATATATATTTTCTTTTTAATGTTAGCTTTTTATTCCCACATCATTTAAATGAGAAACATTATACTTGTGTAATTATCAACAAGGAATGATAGAATTTATTACTAACTTTATAGATTTTACATATCTAAAGTTTCCTGTTGAAAGCCTACAAATAAAGTTATAAGTGCATACAAATGCAGAAAAAAAGTCTATTGATGATAATGGTTAGATTGACTAATGGAAGTCAACTACTTGTAAAGTTAGAAATTATGCTAGATGGTTTGGAAAGCAATTTGCTAAATGTAAACATAAGTTAAAGAAGATCTTGTAGAATCTATCAAATAAATGGAAATTCTTTTAGACTAGAATCCTTTCATTTTGAAACTCAAAAAGCCTTGGCTAAAGCTCATTATGCTAAAAAATGTTAGGATGCATTTAAAACTAAAAGTGCTTTCATTGAAAGTTGGATGGGTTGGCTAAAAATTGAAGATGAACCTTGCAAGGAATTTTTTAAATTTCTAAAAGGAAAGGGTCAAGTACCTAAATTGGAATCACTTTATATAAATTTCTAAAAGGAAAGGGTCAAGTACCTAAAACTATTAACAATTTTTTAGCAAATCATTTTTCTTCTAATTTTTTCTTTTAAAGGTTTTAGCAATGAATCCTTCCAGGTCTCTAGTACACATATTCCTCATTTTCTAACAAAAGCATATCGAAATATTCTTGAAGCAAAAATTACAATAGAAGAAATCAAAGCAATGACCTTTAATTTAGAATATGATAAAGCTCCAAGTTTTGATAGTTTTACAATTAAAGTTTTTAAGAAGCATTGGGACAATTTCAAGATTATCTATTTCATGTTTTCCAAGAAGTCATTAAAATGCTTATCTTGATAAAAATATTAAAAGTTTAATAACAAAAATCTTTAACATATTGGTAATTGGAGGCCTATTACTCTTCTTAACAATACTTACAAAATTTCAGCTAAATGCATGACATATTGAATTCAAAAGACTATTGAAGATATTATTATACCTAAGCACCCTAGTTTTGTTAAAGTTAGACATAGCTTAAATTATGTTATTGAAGTTTCTTATCTACATATGCATGATAGATAGATTACTTGGAATGAAGCTTCTAGCCTCTATGGTTTAAATAAAAAGACAAAAAAGAATTTTGAAAAACAAATTTCTAATTTTAAGAATTTATTTAAAGTTTACAATAGTTTGCATTACGCCTTTCTAGATATTTTTTGGAAGGATTGCATATCTATTTTTTCTTTTAATTTGAAAGTTGCTTGTGAGATTATTATAAAGAATGGTTTTATTCAAAACAAGTTCAATAAGGCCTTAAAAATGCAATTATCATCTTACTTTTGGATGAAAAAATGAAAGATATTTTGACAGCTCCTACATTTTCTAAAATTCTTTATTTTTTATTCATCAAAGGTTTTTTTATCATCTTGTGTTAAACATACGAGAAATGGTTTTCGTTAATGTCCTCTTTATAGAAGTGAAGACTTATGTCTTTGTGTGTGTGTGTGTGTGTGTGTGTGTTTTTTTTTTTTTTTTTTTNNNTTTTTTTTTTTTTTTTTTTGGAGTATCTTTAATGAGACTTGATATGTAAGGTAGGTGAGCCATGGGGACATCATGAAGCATCATTTTATTAAGTGTATTGGTTAGCTAAGATATCGTAGATACTATAGCATTGACGCTATATCGTAGATACTATAGCATTGATGCTATATCGTAGATGCTTCATCACATCTATGTTGTAGCATCCTTGTCGGTGTGTCTCAGTTGGCTAATATATCATAGTTGCTATATTGCATCTGCTATAATGCATCCTCATTGACATAACTAAATGTGTTAACACATCTGTGTTGATGCAATGCCTATATTTGCCTATAAATATGCAAGCACTTGCCATGTATTTGGCATCATTCAATTAGTAGTATAGCTAGACTCCTGTAGTTTTCTCCTGTAAGCTTAGCAAACAGTCAGTGAGTGCCCATAGTATGGATTTGAGTCAGTTGTATGAAGTCTTATTCAAGTAGCATTATATATGGACACATTCCATGAATGGTAATAAGATTGAGATTGATTCATTATTCATTATAGTACTTTGACTTAGAATAGATTTACTTTCAATGCAATTTACTTTCTATATACTTAGTTGATATTTACATTTCTATGCTTGTCAATCAATGAGCACAACCAGTTTTGAGCATAAACACGTATTCATTTGGTAATCCTAGCAGTGTTATTGCTTAGTTCGCTTAGTAGCATAAGACTTGGTAATCCTAACAGTGGCTACGTGAGTTTAGGACATGTACAAAAACATGGGAATAGACACTCATTTCCCTTAGCATAGTTTAAGATTTATCTTCTTGTAATTAATTAGATTAAATAATTAATTTTCATTCTCTTATATAATTTAGCCTTAGTCACACAACATCGATAATCATGGGCCTCACTTTGAACTAAACCATACGTGATAAAGCTACCACTAGTCCAAGTGAGAAGACAATGACTTGCGATCAATGCTTAACAATCTAGATACCACACTAGTCCCATCTAGGGAACTCGTCCAAATCATGCATACACTCTTGTGATTCATATGGTTGGGTGTAGGGGCTACTCGCCGCTCATTAATCTTGTTGCTCAACATCCTTACAAATAGACATTTAGGATTTGTAACAACTTTCAACCAAATATCAATGAAGTCATTCTTAGTAATTAACCTACTTTATCTACCTTTTTTCATTGCATTTGGAAATGTCTTCAACCCCTTATTCTTTACTCTATTTGGAAGCTTTAATGTGCAATTATTTTCTAGCAACAAGAGCATAACTATGATCTCTCTTTAGGAGTAAAATACCAAATTCTCAAAGATGTGACTTTTCAACTACAACTTCTAGTGAAAGCTAAACAATTAATTTTTTTTCTTTAGCATTAATTTTTTTTTTGGAAGTTCAAGAATGGGAATCTTTCGGCTTTTGTTGCTATTTGTTTTTTATTTCTTATTGATGTTTTTTTTTTTTTTTGTATTTAGAAAAAGTTTCCTCATATTTACAAAAAACTTTTTAGTAAGAAGTAAAAACCCATGAGGGCACTTCTAAATAAGGACAAGGTCTAAAAATTTTCCTACCCCAAAGGGAAGATTTTTTAGGATTGATTGTAAGGATGAAAAGATATCCCCAAAACCATTGGGCTTTTTCTTTAGACTCTCTCTTCAATGCTTTAATGTACTTTAAAAAAAGGTTTAACATTAGTATTCATCTTTTTGGGGTCAAACATCCCCCTCCCCCAATAAAAGAAAATATTTGCACAATTTGAATGATACTTTATAATGCATTTTATTTTTGGGTTCAACACCACCTCATACTTTAAGTAATACTTGAGACACCTTTATGTTTTCTATAGGTTCTATAAAGTATTATGTTGGCTATATTTCTTAAGTACATATAATCCAAAAATTCTAAGTTCCAACACCCCTACTCCTAAGTATATTTTCACAATAATTCAAGTTGAACTTGTGTTTCAATTATTTTGAGTTCTAACAACCACCTAAATGACTTTTGTTGCTCAAATTCACTTTTATTAAGAGTTAAATAAGCACTAATACTAAAATCTTGGATTATATTGTTTATGCAAGTAACCAAACATTTTTTCATCTATCCCTTTGTTGGTTTCCATTAACTTTAATGAAGTGTTCTCTTCTCACTTAGCATTCTCTAGTCTTTTTAGTACATGACCAAATTACCTAAGACAAAGAGTTAATCTTCTCATCTATGAATTCTACTCCTAGACTTCTCCAAATAATATAGTTGTTGATTCAATCTTTCTTGGTCACACCCATCATTCACCTTAGTATATGCATATTTACCATTTGCATGCCTAATGCTTTTTGATATGCTAGCATTCCATACAATAAAGGATTAAAGATCTTATAGTAATTCTATAGTAGTTACCCTTCAACTTGATAAGGATTCTTCTATTACAAAGCACATCTCTAACTTATTGTTGGTTTCTTCATCCTTTTTTAATTATATTTTTCACATCATATTAATTTCACCATACACTTAAACTAAAGATTGTATATTTCTTACATTGAAAAAATTCTTAGTTTCAGATTCTAGCCTTTATTTATTCAAGTCTACATTTTTGCAGCTAGGAATTTCTTAGATACATCCACTAAAACAACATTATTAGTCTAATAAACATTAATGTTCTGTGTAAGTTCTATAAAAGGATTGTGTTAGGTATATGTATTTGGGGTTTGTATAGTCATCTAGTTCAATTCTGATAGGTATGTAGATGTGACGTACTATCATATTTTTCTTAAGTTGTACAGGAGTTGGTTGTTGACTATGCAACCAAGGGGTTACATATAATCATCTAGTTTTAGTTTCGACACTCCTTCCAATAAGGAAAAAAGAAGTTTTGAGTTCACCCCTAAGTATATCTTCACACAAGAATGAGAGCTAGCTTAAGTTATTAGGTCATTGCTTTGCAAGCATTTGCTAGCAAGAGGTTGCTAATTTGAATTACACTTAAGGCACTTACAGAGCCATCACTTCAAATTTGCAATCATGTTATTGGAATGGATAGTTTGAATGATAAGGGAAGTTGTTATTGATGTTTATTGGTATTGGAAGGCTCAAGATGATGTGGAATCACATGGCAAGTATAAGATACAACATTTATACAAGTGGGTCCTCCCCAAAGTAGGCTCCAATCCTTAATGCCCTTGTATAGCCATGCCTAAAGTGTCCTTGGCCACTTAAGAAGTTGAAAGTAACACATACCTATTTAGCAAAACACACATGTTAATATCACCAAGTTAGGAAAATTACACTATGTTACACAAAACCACAAGTTATGATTATTCATACTGTTGGATGAAATGGACTTATAAGGGATTGTAGAAATTGGGATGTGAGGTATCCTACCATAGGCATAATGAATTCTTGTGTTTTATTAATGGTTAACGGAATCATAAACCTTTCTATCCAAGATTCAAACCAAGTCTAGACCACATTCCAGTGACATCGCATCATGGCATCTCTTAGGGTCACAATTGTAAGACTATCACTATTGCAATGAGTATTATCACTTGGTGTATTATCTAAGGGAGGATTCTATTCATGGCATTTGTTTATTTTTTAGATTTTTGAGAAGCCACCTACCTTTAGGCATGGGTAACATGTCTTTCCAGTGGGACCCCCAAGAATTTATTCTATGCTCTTTTATTTTTATCTTTGCCAACCTTACCAGAGGACTACCTTTAGGCATGGGTAACATGTTTGTCTAGTGACATGGTAAGGTAGCACTTATTTTACTCTCACTCCCATCTTTGTTAGATTTACAAGGATATAATACAACCTCAGCAACATGATAGAACTTATAGAAGTAATCCAAGAGAGTTCATAGATCTCCTTGATGTCACATCATTTACATTCCCTCTTGGTTTTTCACTTTTTTGTCTAGGCATAATAATCAGAAGTTTATTCATAGTTTTATTATGGAAAAAGAATATCATTAGTGCCATGGTGTGAACCTCTGATTAATGGAATGGATGGATGAATGTTGTGGTCTCACTATTCAAATAATCAATTCCTTATGACTTGATAACATAGAGAAATCTTTACTTTATTAGACTAAATTTTGCCTTATTCTTAATGTCTTTTATTACCAATCATAATTATTTACAAAGGAAATGAAAACAAGGTATGAGAAAGATAGTAAGGCTTGGAAAAAGATGTAAAGAATGAAAAATCATTAAAGAATTAAAAAATGTTAAATAATATAAAAAATTTAAGAAATGAAAAGTATAAAAGAATGAGAAAATATTAAAGAATGTGAAAAATGAAAAGAAAATGAAGTACCTATAATTCTAGATTAACACCCACATGATTATCATTAAGATTAGTTATACCAAAGTGAGAACAAGTAGAAGACAACTAGGTAGGTTGGGTAGACTCCTTGGAATATTCATGATAGTGTTTAACTTGTTGGATATTGCCAAGGATGAGCTTATGTGGACAATATGGGTGGTAGATGTGTAAGGCACTAGATGGATAAATGGCTTGAACAATGTATGTTCCCTTTTTAAGTGTTTGAAATTTGAATTTTTGGAGTAAATGATTAGGATGATAGTAAAGAACCTTATCACCCAATTGTATGGTTACATGCCTTATCCATGTATCATGCCTAATTTTGGAGTAATGCTTATGGACTTCATTACTCATAAGTGCTAACAACCTATTCTCATCCAGAAGATTTAGGTTCAAGAGACACTCCTTTTGGGCTAAGCTCAAGTCAAGATCAAGCTTACTAGCAGCAGCTAGAGTGTGAAGCTTTGCCTGGATACGGAGCATTGGCAACTTGCCATAGACCAACTCATATGGGGAGTACCTATAGGTAGTTTCTAGGATGTCCTATAGGTCCATAGAACATCATTTAGTTTAGTACCCTAGTCCCTTCTAAACCTACTAACTATCTTAGTAAGTATTCTAGTAATTTTTTGGTTAGTCACTTTGGCTTGACCATTTGCTTGGGGATGATATAGTGTTGTTAGCTTATGGTTCACCCCAAGTTGTTACATAAACTTCTTAAATGTAGCACTGGTGAAGTGAGTCCCATTGCCTAATTTAAGCATTCGTGGTACTCCAAATCTATTCACCACGTGTTTTTGGAAAATTTGGTAGTTGTCTTTATTGTATAGTCTTTAACTACTGCTACCTCTACCCACTTCATATAGTAATCCATAGTTATAATGATGTATCATTTTCCATTTGACATTGGTGTTATGGGTCCCATAAAGTCAATTCAACACATGTCAAAAGGTTCCATTGGCTATATCTAGTGTTGTAACTCTTTGTATTTGGCCATAACTCCTCCATCTCTTTGCCAGCACTCATAAGATTGTATAAAATTGTGGGAATCTTTGAACAAGGTAGGACAAAAGTAACTTGCCATCATTAGCTTGAGTGCCATTCTATGGCCTACATAGTGGTCACCACATGGACCTTCATGGATGTCCTATAAAACTCTCTATTGATCACTCTCTAGCACACACCATCGGATGAGCCCATCTGCACAAATATTGTAAATATTACCTTTGATTTCCATATATTTTTTTGCTCTATGAAGGAATTGCTCACATTGTTTTCTACTCCATTCAATAGGGAGCTCTTATTTTGATAGATAAGTTAGATATTTTGTAGTCCATGGCTTTCCTATCAAATTTATAACCTATACTATTTGGATAAATAGATCATCATCAAAAATTTAGTCTTATAAAGGTTCACTCGATCTTTGAAATTCCATCTTGACCTTGATAGATGATTGGCTACCACATTTTCTATTCCCTTTTTGTTTATCATTTTGATGAATTCTTGCAAAATTACAAGCCATCTTATCACTTTGGGACTGACTGTTAGTTTGTTCATAAGAAATTGGATGGCACTATGATTAGTGTGGACATAGATCTGGTACCTGAGTACATAATGTCTGAATTTTTCAAGTGTGCACACCATAGCCATCAACTCCTTTTTTGTTGTGGTGTAATTTAATTATGCTATGATGATGCCCCTATTGGCACAATGTATATAGTAAGGTCTCTTTTGAGCATCTAATTGTGTTAGTATTGCACCAAGTGCATAGTTGGAAGCATCTGTCATGATATGAAAAGGTCTTGATCAATCCAGAGCTTGGAGGATTGGTGTCTCTACTAATTTTTGCTTCAAAGCTTTGAATGCCATTTCACATTAATTTATCCATTCAAAGGATGCATCCTTCTGCATGAGTTTCATGAGTAGCTTGGCTATCTTTGAAAACTTTTCTATGAATCTTCTATAGTATCCCGTGTGGCTTAAGAATGATCTCACATATTTTACTGTTTGTGACCTTTGAGTGATATTCTAGATGACTTTAATCTTTTTAGGATCTACCTTTATAAATTTCTGGAAGATTTTATGTCCCAACACTATGCCTTTGTGGACCATGAGATGGCTTTTTTTCTAATTGTGCTTTACATTAGTTTCAATACATCTCTTAAGTATTTGCTCCAATTGGTTTAGTGCTTGTTTGAAATCCAACCCATATGTCAAAAAATCATCCATAAATACTTCTATGTCATTTTCAATTTTCTTTTGGAAGATTCTTAATATCAATCTTTGGAAGGTGGTTGGTGCATTGCACAGACTGAAGGACATTTGCTTATAGACAAACATTCCCCATGGACTAGTGAACATTGTCTTCTCCTAGTCTTCAGGTGAAATGTAGATCTAATTATATCTACTGTATCCATCTAGAAAATTGTAATATTCATGTTGTACAATGGTGTCTAGAACTAAATGATAGAGGGAAGTGATCTTTGAATGTAACTAAGTTCAAAATTCGGAAGTTAATGCAGACTCACCATTTATCCCCCTTCTTTGGAATAATTACTAAGGGGTTAACCCATTCACTATCCACAATAGGATAGATGAATCTTGCCTTTAGCAATTTTTCCAACTCTTGCTTAACTACTTCTTTTAGTTTAGGATTGAGCCTTCATTGAGGATGAAGTCTTAGTTTGACTACAGGGTTAGTGTATATTTGGTGTTGGAAATTCATGAATCAATTTTTGCTATCTCATCATAAGACCACACAAAAGCTATGGGCCATCTATTTATCACTTCTAGAAACTTTCTTTTCTATTCTTATGTTAAAGTGGCATTAATTATTACCAGCTTTTTGTTGTTTAAAAATGCATATTCCAATGTGGCCAGTAGGGCTTTTAGTTCTAATGATTTTGATTCTATAGTGTCTAGGATCTCCAAGTGTCCCCATTCTATCTCTTCTTCTTGATTTTTTCATGGATGGAAGTGACATTCCCTGAATTTCTCTAACTTATCAGTCTCTTCAACATAGGCATTGACAATTTGTTCTTCTAGTTCCATGTATTTATTTGATTTAGTCTCTTCACTTGTAATTAGCCATTGGGTGCCTTATTACTGTGTGGCTGCAGCATACAAATATTTCTACACATTTGTTGTATGCTTTGATATCCTTTCTTTCGATAGCCCATATTCTTTGCATGCAATTGCATCCATTATTGTTGTATTCTATACATGGAACTCTTTGTCTTTATATAACGTCAGTTTTGTCTTCCTTGGAAATTTCCAAGGATAAGTCACAAATTCCAAGATTAGTGTTAATAGTGCTAAGTCAAGCTCTTCCCATAATAATTGGGAGTTTCCTCTTATTTTTCCCTATATGAATGACTAGAAAATTTGTAGGGTAGGACTAGCCACTAATGGTTGTAATCACATCATCCACTTGTCCTAGTGGAACTTTGATTAATTAGCTTGCAAGCTCCAACTAGATGTTTCTCTTCTTTAATGGTGGTAGATTCTAGGCCTGATACATGTCTTGTGAGATTAGGTTCATACCTAACCTAGAATCAAGTAGAGCTTTGCATGGTTTTTGTCCTACTATTTGGGGGTAAACTAAGGGGCTTCCTAGATTAGTTCATTTTTGTGGAAGGGCTCCTGCCTTGAACCAATGCATGATTGTCTGCATAAGCATGATAGTTATGACATTTGGATTTAACAAAGATGGAAGCTTATTGTGTTGAGGAGAATTGGATGTAGATGGGATGGAAGTAGATGTATTCCCCATTTGTTGAATCTTTTCTAGACTTGTTTAGAAGAATGGTCATTTCCTAGTCTGGGATTCATATGTGATCATCTCCTCTTATGTACTAACTACCCTTGTTATGCTCTTTTGTTGCAGTTGTAATGGCAGTTCCCCCTACATAATAGGAGATGGCATTGGTGGGAAAAGATTCAAGTGTTGATTTGGAGGACTAGCTGTTGGTTGATGCACATATGAGTTTGGATTTGTCCTTGCAAATGTTGGTCTGTGGTACTTAGTGGGATAGTACTATGGATTTTGAAAAACAATGTTTCTAGGAGAGATTGGATGTTGGACATAGTATCCATAAGGAGTAGGCTATCGATATGGATACTATTTATATGGTGGAGGCATAGCCCATGATTGGGGTTGTTGCCATTGCTGGTAATACTAGTCTTGTGGTTGTGGCAAAGCTTCATTGGGATAGTATGTTGGTTGAGAGTTCTGCCTATAGTTACCTTAAGGATAAGGTAACCTTCTATGCATTTGTTTCTTAACAAATTTAGAATTGATTAGGTATGCCTCCATTTACTGGAAATGTGCCATTACTGGGTAACATCCCTTGGGATGTTCATACTGACACATGGTACATCCTTCCTCATTGGTTGAGCTAGTGTCTAAACACTTAGCCACTAAATCTACTTTGCCTTTTCATCCAAAATCTTTCTTCTTTTTATTATCTTTGCCTTTTCCAAAGGCTTGCTTTATTCTCTCCTCCATAATTTTTAAGTTTGTGGTACATCTCTCATTGACTAAGTCCCACATCTTTACTACTTATGCTACTACGTTGGTGATAGATTTTTCGATTAGTAGAGTTTTCTTTTGGATTGCCTAATTCAAGGTGTTCTCTTCTTTGATATCATAAACTTGTGCATCTCTCTTTGTGATTGATGGATCTTAGTTATACTCCTTAGCTAATTCTCTCTTTCTTAACTCACCTTCTTCTTCGCCATTTGGTTAATTAATCTCTACATTCGATGGACAATCATTTCAAATAATTGGCCTTGGGCATAAATCCTAAGTATCTCTCTAGTTTTGTTTCTTAACCCATCTACAATCTGCTTGAGTTGCTCCTGTTGTGAGAATCCATGGCTTGGGCATATTTGTAGTAATGAATAGTATCTGCAAGGGTTTCATGAGTTCCTTATTTCCATCCTTGAATTACATCCTTAAGTTTGATACTTGTTATTGAAGATCTCTAGCATGGTACTCCATCTTCTAATTGATTCAAGTTCTAGGGATCTGTACTAGCTCTCTACCTCTTTGATAAGTATCCTTGGAAACAATTTCAACTTCTACTAGTCATTTTCAATGTTTTGTAGGGCATAGGTATCGTGGAAAGCTTGGAGGTGGTGTTGTGGATCAACATTATAACCACCTTCAAATATTGGAATGTTATTCATATCAAGCTATTTGATAAGGATATCTCTCATGTGCCTAGTTGGAATGTGTACAGCTTCCTATATATTAATCATGCTTCAAGTTGCCATAAGGGGTTCATCATCTTGATCAAGTTTGTATGCTCGATTGTAGTAGTGCCCTCTTCTATGCTCATCCCTTTCATGATCTCGTCAAATCTTATGTCTTCTCTATTTGTACTCTTCATCTTTTGAATCAGAATGTCTTGAATGATGATCATAATGGTCATGAGTTCTTCTCCCTTCCCTGTTTTGAACCTTGTACCTTTGCCTCCTTCTATCAGAGTCCTCTGATGATCATGAGGATGTAGATGAGGTAGTAGGAGAATGGTACCAACTTGTCCTCCTTCTATGACTTTGATGTTCTTCTCTATGAGATCTAGCAGGAACTCTTGGCCTTGAGTCTTTTACCTTCCTTCTAAGCATCTTTGCTAAGTTGGAGTGTGATTGATTTTTGATAGGTTCCTCTAATTGGATAATAGGCATTTGTGATTGGAACTCATGGTTTTGGTGGAGTTGTTCAGCTGTGAATTCATCTTCATCAAGCTCTTCTAAGAAAATAGGAGAGTTGACCTTCTTTCCTTTGTTTTGATCATGCCTAGTCTCCATGACATTGTCTCTTCTTAACTACTCCTTAGTGGGCTCATAGGGTCTTGTCATGTGTTTGGTCACATAATACCCTCTAAGTACCTCACTTAGTTTCATCTTCTTAAGAGTAGTTTGGAGCATGATGGGTGTTGAACATTTTGGTGGTAGAACAATGTTCCCTTAAGATCTCTCCATCTTAATTGGCTCTCCTGATCAAAAATGAAGGTGAAATAAAGATAGTAAGGATTGTGATGAGCATATGAAATTCTTGTTTGCATTGTCATACTCTAGGCTTCTTCTTCATTAATTTTGTCATTGCTTATTTGTAGTTCCTTGGTAGGTGATAATGTATCTTTACTTGAAGCCATGTTGTGGTTTGAGATGTTTGTTTAAGTATGCTTATTTTAGAGTTATGAATTTTAATGTTGAGTTCTAATACAATGAGCTTTATGACATTAATTACTCAACATAAATTGACTAGTCCTTGACAACAATGCCAATGATGAGTGGTGGAGAAATCCAACACCCAACCATACAAGTCACATGCGTTTCACACGTGACCAGATCATAATCCATGGATGAGGCAATGTGATTATGCTAATAATTGGTTAAAGTTTGAGACCATTGCCTTCCCACGTGAACTAGTGAAATCTATGGGTATGATTTAACTCATAGTGAGGTATATGATAGCTGATGTTGTAGGAACATTACTACTTCTAGTAAACATGATAAAGTAGAAAGAGTTTCTAACTCTAAGAAAAACAGTAAACACTACTCTAGCCTATGGTGATGAGTATTTAGTCTTGACCTTTTGTACACACCTTGGGCTTCATGTAACTACTACTAGGATTACCAAGTACTTTGCTATTGGGCGAACCAAGCGATAGCACTACTAGGTTACCAAGAAATTACACTTAAGTGCTCGAGATTAGTTGTACTCATTTTGCTTAATAACAATAATGGTAAAGTGCATAGAAAAGTAAACATTAACTAAGAAAATAGTAGACATTATTTTAAGTAAAATAGTAAACTAGGAGAATGCTGCAATAATATGAAATAGCTTGATCTTTATTGCTGGTCACACTTGTGCCCAATTACAAGATACTTGAATAAAGACTTTGTACACTATGTCACACTACACTATGGGCATTCGCACTTCTAAGTGCTTATTAAAATAAACTGCAAGATTTACTCTACTATGTTATGAAAACTACTTGTAGACTATGTGCCTAAGTGTTGTATTTATAGGTTGGCCCACATCCTACTATATCACATATACAACTTTGTAGCATGGGCTATGATATCAGAGTTATGATATTGAAGCTACAATATTGTATATATAATATCGTAGTCTATCAAAATTTCAATTTATCATTAACCATATTAATTGAGCTAGCATAAGTGATGATTGGGAAGACAATGACCAATAACCTAATGTTAAGTTATTTAGAATACTATTATCATGAAGTTTCACAGAATTTAGTTGGATCACATGTACACATTTGTGATTTATATGGTTGGGCATAGGGAACACTCACCACTCATCATTAGCACTATTGTCTAGGAACTTCTATTATGCACTAAGTATTCTAGATAATTAAATTATATAAAGATCATTGTAGAAATATAATAAACTATTGTAAGAAAAATAATAATATTTTATTCAGGACACACTATAAGAATAAACTAAGAGATAACTTCTTTTAACAAGGATGATTCTTCACCTACTGATGATAGGACCAAGAAGAACCTAGGTGAAGTACCTCAATAATTCAAAGTGTTCTATACCCATCTAGATCCATATTACTCTAACTTCACTTTCATGCTTCACTAAGATGAGCAACTACAATGGAGAGACTTGGAGGACAACATTATGTTGCCACCTAATCATGCTATTCTATTAATGCTCATGATAACATTAACAAAGTTGGGGTTGGTAATTACCTTAGAGTACCAAGTGATAGATCAACTCTCTAGAGATTATTTACCTACAATCATCAAACTTTGAAAAGAAAAACTCATGGAGGCCCTTCATGAAGCTTCCAAGAATAAAAGGATTCTAATTAAACTAACATCATAGTTAGAAAAGAAGAACATAGAATATCTAGCAGGTAGATCTCAATGCTAAGATCTTTCTTTCTTTGATGAAGTTAACATAACCTACCAATGATTACATTCAACCTTAATAAGTAATTAAGATAAGGGGAGATGTAGACCCAGAACTAGGAGGACCTCTAGGTCAAGGTCTCCTAATCATGAAGTTAGAGAACATCCAAGGGACTAGAGAAGAAGAGCAGGTCAACACAACTCTCCTAGCTGTCCATCCTCGTCATCTAGCTTTAACAAGAAAGTGCATGATCAAGATTGAAGAAAAAATGATCAAAGATACGGTGGAGATCATAGAAGATCCCATCGTAGGAATGAGAGAGGGAAACATGAACAAGAGTAAGAGGAATATGGGCAATATCAAGAAAGAAGGCATAGTAGGCCACACCATAGGAGACATGACTATGACAAGGGCCATGATGAATAAGATGTCTATGATGAATTACTTCTTGCTACAAGGAATATGATCAACATTTGTAAGGTAGTACATATCCCCACTAAGCATTAGATGAATAGCCAGATTAAACAACTTGATAAAAATAATATCTCTAAGTTTGAAGGAGGCTACAATGCCGATTTGCAACACCATCTACAAGCTTTCGATGATGCTTGTATCTTCCAGAACATTAAAAATGATTGGAAAAAGCTTAAGTTGTTCCCTATGATACTCATATAGGGAATTAAAAGTTGCTACTAGTTCTTGAAATGAGAATTCATTCATAGATAGAGTACAATGCTAGAACTATTCAATGATAAGTATCAAGTGTACTCTAGAATGTCTAATTTGAGGAACAAATTCAAAGTTTGAAATAAGATAATCATGAATCCCTTGATGCAACCTTAGGGAGATACTATTCTTTACTACACCAATGCCTAAACCATGGTTTCTCTTAGAGGAAGTAACTTTTCCACATCATAGATGGGTTCAAAACAAATAAAAAATAAAAAAAACCAAGGAGACTCTTAAGGTCTATGCCGAAAGAAGACTATTGGCAATAAGGACCCACTAGTTTGAGAGGCTCATTGACCAGATAGCAAAAGAAGAACAAAATTTAAAGAAAAGAAAAAGTGTAAAGGAGTATAATATAGGTTCCTACATCTACAAAAAGAATATCTATCTTTGTAATTCAAAGGAAGAAGCACCATTAGAAAAGGTTACACAAAGAAAGACCTTGCCAATCTAAAACTTCATTACTAAAATTTTGGTCAAAATAGACAAGATGTGGGACTCTTTCGATGAGAGGTTCCAAATGGCACTAGATATTATGGAGGAGAAAATAGAACAAGGATGATCCAAGGATAGGAATAGAAGGAGAAAGAACATAGAAAATAACTATTACCATTAAAAGGGTGAAGTTACAATAGTAGAAGAGGTTGTAGATTTTGATTTAGAGGATGAAGAATGTGACATATAACAATATGAACATCTAAAGGGTTGTTGCCTAATTTTGTTATACTTGAAGAAGTCTAGGATGTATAGCTTAAATTGAAAACTCATTAAAAGATAAGCATCTAGAAGTTTTCCTTACCGTTAAGATAACTTTAGGTAGCAATTTCATCAATAATACTACCTAAGTTGAATACCATCTTAGCCTCTGAACTACTATTAGCAGTTGCAAAACTCATAGTTGTGGAGGATGCCACCACCAATGTAATAGTAGCCATACTCATAACCAAATCATTATGGGTACTATGTCCAACAACTCCTATCACTAAGTGGCTCACTATCCACACATCTTCACATCATTATTATCCTTTTGAATATCATAGGTCTAAACTCCATGAGCCAAATCTTCCATCACATATACACCTCACCATATGTACCATCATGCATCTCATGCTTTCACTTCCTTACCACTTAGACTATCTATGTAAGGCAAAATACCTTTGTAGCCTTAGCAACAAGATGTTACAAGAGTCATGAACTTGCAAATGGATGAGAATTCAAGTGGCTTTGAGCATAAGCCTTAGAAGATGTCATTTTTTCGATCTAATAGTCCACCCAAGCCATCATAGGCATCTGTGGTTGTGAAATCCTCTCAAACTATCCAAGGAATTTCTACCAAGATGCCTTCAAACAGAAGACCTTAACATATTCAAATTATCATGTTAACCCATGTTTTGATAGACTAGATAAATATAGGATACCTTTCTAAGAAAAGAACTAATCCTAAGAGTTCCTTGATCTATTTATAGATTATAGGAAATGATCCATGCAAGGCCTTATTGGATTCAAAGAGAAGTTTTCATTAGATTTGGAATATTTTCATTCCAATGACCAAAAATAAAGTAGAAAACATTATATTAATTTCATTGTATACATGACCCTACTACATTATTGTAAAAAATTACTATTCTAAATTCTTATGCTTGGACTTTTTAATTATGTTGTATAGCTATATCTATCTTTATATTCCAAATAGGTTTACAAGACAAGTTCTGGTGTAAATTTGATCTCCCAAGAAATGTACAAGACATGGAACCTATCTCCACTAAAGAAATGTAATATTAGGTTAGATTTTGCAAAATAATCCATTACTATTCTATTGCAACTGGTAGAGGACATTGTGACTACTGTTAGTAGGGCTCATATTCTACCAATTTTCTAGTAATCCATGTGGACAATTATAAGGGGGACTTCCCAATCATTATGAAAAGACCTTAGCTAAGTACAATTAATGCTAAGTTAGAAAATAGAGACTTGTCCTTGAAAATCTTTAAAGAAAATAAAGTTGGCAAGATAGAAAAGAAGAGAGTTTCATAAATCATGTACAATGACATATGGTGCAACTGCATATAGAAGACATGATATATTAAAAACACAACCATCATAGCATGTAAAATGTATGCTAAATCTACAAGTATTCAAAGGTCCATGTATGCAGCAACCATAAAATAAGAAGGCACCTAGTGATTAATCACAGATAATAGCTCTAATTCTACAATGTCCATGGAACTAATAGAGATCCTCATAAGTGCATACATAGATAAGATGGGTGAAATGGAGTAAATCATATACTAACTCTTAGACTCAAAGAATAAAAAAGAGTTATAGGTAGATTGGGAAGAGTTGGAATTACCAAAAACCTTTGAATTAGAGCCCCTAGAACTAAAAAAATTATTAGAACCCTTAAAATATCTATTCTTAAATAATGAAAAACTAGTAATTATAATGAAAGAGAAGTTGCTAAAAGTAATCAACAAATGCCTAGTAGTCTTTGCTTGGTCATATGATGAGATAATAGTGATAGATCCACACATGTGCTAGCATTGAATCTACATAGACTCTACTATTAAGCTCAAGAGACAACCATGACTAAGGTTAATAAAAAAATTAAAGTAAGTTATTAAAAAAGAACTAGAGAAGCTCTCAAGACTAGATTCATCTATCTTGTGGTAGACAGCAAGTGGGTGAGCTAACTTGTCATTGTACCAAGGAAGGGAGGGCAATGCAAATTTTGCATCGATTTTAGGGTATTGAACATGACTACTTTCAAAGATTATTTTCCCTTACCATTTTTGGATCAAGTGTTGGACACTATAGTAGGCCATACATATTATAGTTTTTGGGATGGATATAGTGGCTATACTCAAATCCAAATCATAGCAAAAGACTAGTCCAAAACAACATTTACAAGTCTCTACAGGACTTTCATGTATAAAAAAACATGCCTTTTGGTCTATGTAGTTCTCTTTCAACTTTTCAACATTTAATTCTTAGCATCTTTAACATTAAATTGGTAATAGTGTGGATGTCTTTGTAGAGGACTTCTCCATCTATGGAGATGAATTCGAATAAGCTTTGGACCGTCTTAAGAAATTACTACAATGGTGTGTGAAAATAAACGTCAAACTTAATTGGAAAGAGAGCCACTTGATGGTCTAGGAGGGCATTATTCTAGGATACCAAATCTTAATAAAAAAACATTGAGGTGGATCTAGAAAAGATAAGAGTCATCCAAGAAATCACCAAAAAACTTTAAATAGTCAAGTATGTGAGCTTATTACTTGGCCACATTTGATACTAGAGGTGCTTTATAGAAAATTCTCCAAAATTACCAAACCATTGGTGGAGCTCACTAAGAAGGATGTAACATTCAAATGGACTAAGAGATACGAGCAAGCATTTCAACTCTTGAAGTAGAAGCTTGTAGAAACACTAATCCTATGATCACCTAATTGTTCCAAGCCATTTCACATAACGACATATGCATCCAATTATGTCTTGGAAGCAATACTTACATAAATGAACCATCACAAATGTCCATATTATATTCATTGTACTAATAGAAGCATTGCAAGTGCACAAATCAACTACACCATAATAGAAAATGAATTAATGGCGATGGTGTATGCTCTTAACAATTTTAAGCACTATGTACTTAAATATAAATATCTTATTTTTATGCACACTAACCATATTGCCATCTATTTTCTCATGAATAAACTAGTATTGAATCCCTGTATCATATAGTGGTCGATAATTTTGAAGAAATTTGATCTAACAATGATGGATAGAAAGATAATTAAGAATGCTGTTATTAATAATTTATCTTAGTTAAAATGGGATAGCAAGGTTGAAGAAGAGCCTTTGTCTAATTAATTTCCAAATAAGATTTTTTTTGGCTTAGGCAGCTAAAATCATAACACCCAAAATTACAAATTACTACAATTAATTCCTCTTCTATTTACTTTCCCAGGATACTCTTAATAAATAAAACCATAAAGGGAAACAACAATTCCTTTACCATGTTAAGCATTACATGGAGATATGGGGACACCTATATGAAATTTATGCAAATGGCTTGATAAAATAGTGTGTACTAGATGAAGATCAACTTTAAGTTCTCTAAGATGCTTACAAAGTTCCTTGTGGGGGCCATTATTCTAAAAGGAGAACAACTACTAAAATCCTCATGGTAGGGTATTTTTGGCATAAAATATTTAGGGATGTTCTTTATTTTTCCCATTTAAGTGAACAATGTTAACATGCTGGAGGAATGATGGCCAAAATGGAAGGGCTCTAACAATGGATTCAAACAGTGGAGTCTTTCATAACATGGAGAATAAATTTCATAGGACCCATCACTCTCATGCCCAATAAGAATTCTTACATCATTATTGCTATTAACTATTGTACCAAATGGGCTAAAGCTACAACTTTCATTGATTGTACTTCCTTCACTGTTGCTAAGTTCTTTTAACAATAGGTGGTAAATAGGTTTGATATACCTAGGACATTAATTTTTCATAATGGAACCCATTTTATAGATGCTACCTTTATAAAGTTAATATAATGCTTGGGGATGAAACATGAGCTCATAACATCTTATCAACTCCTAGTCAATGATCAAGCTAAAGTCACCAATGGAGATATTACTAGAATTCTAACACAAATGATTAGTATATATAGAAAAGATTGGAGTACCAAATTCAATGATGTCCTATGGGCCTATCACTCAACCTAGAAACTTTCTATAGGCTAGTCTCCCTATGAGTTAGTGTATGGAAAATTACCTAAACTTCCAATTCAAACCAAACTTAATACATTTACAACTACATGTGACCTTGACTTAGACATTGGTTTAGCATAAAAAGAAAAATTGATAACACTTAACATGTTAGATGAGAACTCAAGGATAGTCCTTATGATGAATGAAGTGCATAAGACATATAATAAGAAATAACATGATGTCCAAATAAGAAGAGTTGAACTTTAACCAAGAGACAAGGTTCTCTCTTAGAATCCAATGTATGAATGTCAAAAAATTAAGTTCCAAACTTTATGGGAAGAACCATACATTGTACATTTAACTTTTTCTTCTAAATCCATGATAAACTACCATCCAACAAGCCCCCAAAAGCACATGCTGGTTAACATTGAATAAGTAAAACCATTTAGATACTTTCAAGTAATTAGGACTAACCACGACACCTCAATACATGGATTAGCATGCTCTATTTTCAAAATCTCCTCCTTCCAACTCAATCATGGGAAAGACTAACATCTAACTTAACATCTTAAGGGGAATAAAATATTCAATTTTTTGTCTATCATCATTGTTAAGGATTTTCTAAAATTTTTCTTATGTTTTTTATTTTCTTGTATATTTTCTTTATTTTATTTTGTTTTCTTTTATTATTAATGTCATATGTATTTTTTTTGAGTTTTTCAAAATTTACTTATATTATTACTATTATTTGTATTTTCAAATGTAGTGCATTAGGATTGTTGTTTCTATGATCATACCAACTTTGTTTTCTAGACTATGTTCTATACTAGTAAATTGTCAACAACACAATGGTATAAGGTAATGAGTCCATGACATCCACCCATTCTATTTCGATTGGTGTGAGATCCACATCATGGAGACACTATGGTTCTTTCACATGAAAACTAAAAAGAACTCATGGACTTATGATCCAATGAAATGGGGAAAAACAAAGTGAAAATGGACAAGGGTGTGAGCTCAAGAAGATTTTTCAATTTCTTCTTAACTTCTTTCATAAGTCTCATGATACCGCAAGGAATGTATCATTATTTCTCTTGTAATTAAAAAGGAAGTATGTCCTCTATAAAGTGTGATTAACTTTCATAATAAAAAATGAGAACAAAAACATACCTCTTTGAAGATCTCTTGGAAAATAAGCATTGGCTATGAGGCTAGAAAAACATGTTACCCATTCTTGAAGGCATTTCTCTAATAAAGACCCAAAATTGTTTTAACTTCCATGTAATGTCTAACTACTTTCTTGTTTCTTTCTTCTTGAGTAATAATCTTCTCTTGTGGTTGTTATGCTCTCATGATTGTAAGTTAGGCAAGAAAGATAATGCAAGATCATTGCTATTAGTATGGACTTGGTTTGGAACCTAAATAGTAAAATATAGTGTACTTTAATCCCTTAATTTACAAGGAAATTTTGTCAAAATGATACAAATTCTCACATTCCTATTACTCTATAACCCATTTTGGATTCTACTTTCTACCTCATTGCTACATACCATGGTTGTTTTGATGATTTTTGGTTTTATAAAGTGTAAGATCCTAAATATAATAGTTGTGTAGGTATGATGCCTAACCTAAATCAACATTAAATTCCCAAGATGTCCATGGACTCCTTATGATATGGTTATGCAAGGGTATTTTAGGCATGGACTTGCTTTAGGGAGGATCCACTTGCATAGCTTTTGAACACCCAATTTACACTCCATCACCACATGTCTAAGTTTATTTAATAGTAATCTTAGTACCATGCATCATCCAACTATTACATCTTTCTCACTCAACGTTTGTCATAAAAACATGAATTCCAGAACTTCAATGAGAACTTCTTTAACTATAAACCTTGTACAAAGCCTCATGATTTATTATCTAAATTCTTCACATGCCTTTTTGGCTTCTATTTAGCTCATTATTCACTTCAGAATTTTTAAAAACCCCCTTAGCTTTTAATTAGAAATTTTTGCTAAGGGCTACATCAATGCATTTCTATTGACATAGTCAAATACATTAATGCATCTTCATTGATATAGTGCACACATGACACTTAGTTTAAATTTGACATTTTTCCATCAAACATTAAGGAAGTTATTTTTTTGTCTTTAGAATCCTAAAGCTTTCCAAAGTCATAACTTCTTCCCAACACACCTGATTTCATCTATTTTTTTAATCTATGAGCTTTCAAAGGTGTGCTTTGCATTGTGGGAGCATCAACACTAGTTTTTTTCTAACAAATTTCACTAACACCCCATGAATAAGGTATTTATATAATGTTAAATAAAAAGAGATATCAATAGCATATTAACTACCTTTGGATTTTATATTAAAATATCTAAACATTTGCAATTACTCAAGAATCTTAATGTGTAATCTTGAAAAATTATCACTAACCAAAAAGTGATTAGAGGGTACACGGAGTTAAGAGATAAAATCAAAATAATTGATTTTGGGTTATCCATGTGATTGCAGATGATACCAAAATAGGAACCACAAGTGAGTGGGTCATTGTAGCCTAGGTAGAAGTAACTAAGAGGGGGCAGAGAATAGTAGCAACAATAACCATAGCAATGAGATTAGGCTACTGAAGTAACTTATGCTATGAGACCTTTAAGAAAAGAACTTGAGGTAGAATTTGTTCATTAGATTCCTATCATAGCAAAAGGACAATTAAGGCAAGATGCAATACTAAGACCTAGGTTAAACATAAAAATGACTGTAACAAAATTTTTCTTGGAGAAGGTTCAAGTAAGAAAGTCCATGAAATGGTTCATTAAAAATTAAACTTTGGAGCCTTTCTAGAGCTAACGCTAGAATATATCCTCACATAGTTGCAAGGGTCTCCACTATGGCCCACCATTTCCATTAGTGAAGAATGGTACCTCAAGGAGACTTACCTTTTCTAGAACAATTACTAAGGAGATGCAATAGTCAAGATTAAGAATGTAACTATCTCCTATTCTATGGAAGCCATTGTAAAGGCCCTTGAGTTACCCAACACTAGGGGAAAATTACCTAAGATTTTAATATAGGTAGATATGGAGGTTAAGAATATGAGGACTAAGCATTGCTATGGAGTCAACTGTAATAAGTATAGTGCCCTCATAAATGCAAAATCTACTTATGTTAAGAATATGATCTACCATCTTATTCTAGCTTTATGGCCAAGCAAGGTTACTGTGCTCTCTACAAGGGCATGTATAGCTTTGAGAAAAAATATCTAGTTAGCCTAACTCAACTCATCTTCTTGAAAATTTAGAAATGATTTAAGGAAAATGAGAAGGATCAAAAGACATTTCCTTCTCTTGCCTTATTAGAAAACTTTGTAAAAGAGGAGAGATAGCGCACTATTCCAATGAAGTAATCTATAGGGCCCCTGCTACATAATGGTAGAAGATGATGAAAGATAAAGCCTCTACCAAGCTCTAAGAAGAGGCATCATCTCCACCACCACTTGCAGTACCTAAAACAACACTAAAGATGGAAACAACTACTGAATACTAAGATAACTTAGGGAGTAGCAACAATCCTCTAGGGATGATGCTGAATCATCAACATATCATCTAGTCAAAAATCACCTTAATGAAGTTACCAAGACTATTAGTTTATTTTTAAAAGACCTAGTGCATTTGTTCTTTGCATGAAGAAATCAAACTCTTGTTCACTATAATCTTAACATGTGAGAAGTCACCATGTCCATTCTAGAACAATAACTCCTTGAAATATCTTGAAACATAGCAATTTTCTCTATCATGTTAGAAGAGAAAGAGGGAGAAACACTCTTGGTTATGTCATATAAGGACTAGGAAAAAATAGTAGAGATTGGCAAAAATGATTGGAGGAGCTCTTAGTACTCCTACAACCTCTATTCTAGATATTACTGCTATGATAGTCATTCAATGTTTGCAAAAGTTGGAAGCAAAAAAAGAAGTATAACACAACATGAGGAGATGTTGGAGTAATAGGTTGGAGTTAAGCAACTAATTTTGGGAATCTTTGATATACCATAAGATATTCCAGCAACATAGTTACAACTTTTAGAGATAATGGGTAAGTTCTTAGTGGCATAGGTGTAACTAGAGGAAGCCAACAACAGCAACCAAAGGTTGAGAGTTGAGGTTGTGGAACTTAGACCCTACCATTCTTTGGCCAGAACTCACAAGGGATGAAGTATTTTAATAGCTTCAATAAAATCGAAAGAAAGGTGAGAATGCCAAAGAGGACATGATTTGGGATGAGTTATTGTCAGAAATCATGTTAACCATCATAAACCATGACCTCTCAGATACACATAGGGAAAATAAAACCTTGATAAAGAAGAACTGAGGTCTATAGAAAGGTAAAGCACAAAAGAAGAAATTGCTAGAGTACATCTACTAGTAGTAAGAACAGTTTGCCAATGTGAATCATAACGTAATAAGGTTAACTACAGAGAATAAAATTTTTTTGATGAAGGAAGTTTGGGCCATTCTCTAGAATATTATCATTGAGATTACTACTTGGAAAAATGAAGTCCTAAATATGAAAAAGTAAAGAATCATTACAAAGATTAGGTGGCCATGCATAACGATGTAAATGAAAAGGAAATTAAGTTAGCAAAGGCTAAGGTGAATAAAGCCTTGCAATAACTTCAATAAAGAGGTGATGCATGGAAATCCATCTTTGATGGACTCAATGCATATAATCATGCCAAAATTTTCCTAAAGGAGTTGCAACTCAAAGAAATAATGGATTAAATAAAGTTATCCAACCTTATATATGAAAACTTAACAATGTTGATTACATAGTGACTAAGGTTAGAATTGGAAATGAAAGTGGCTAGCTCCTACCTCTTTTATAAGGGGGAGTTCAAGCTCCACAAGTAGACAAAGAAAAAGCTAAAAGTAACTAATATGGAGCTTGAGGTTCTCAAGAGAAAGTTTAAGAATCAACAATTAGTTGTTGAGAACTTGACTAGAAGAATGAATGATCACTAGCAGCTACATAACCTTGTACAGACATTCAAAATCAAGCATAAGAAGCTTGCAATCTAGTTTGTCAACATAGAGAAGATGTTTGCAACATTGCCTTGCTTGTGGGATATACAAATACCAGCTAGTATAAGTAATGTTACATAGACTATTAATCATTCATGTAGAAAATAGGATAAAATGAAGGCATTTTTGGATGCATTCAAATTTTTAGGCACAATAATAGTAATAGTAATAGTAGGGTAGCTTAGACAACTAGCTAGACCAAGATATGAGAAAGGACCATTGAAGTTGCAAGATACTTCATCTCTAGACATAGTGTGAAGGCTTCATCTTAGCCAATTTTGTCTAACACATGGCCTACCAGTTGTTTGTATAGTATCCAATTATAAAACTTATTGTAAATGCTCAAATATTTTGTAATCTGACACTCAAAGTTGTTAATTCTTAGTTAATCAATAGTCAATTTCACATTCCTCAAGATTTTTTAAACAACTCGATCCCATTTTTTCACTTAAGAATCTATTTTTAGTTAGTCATGAGAATATGATGAAGCATCAATTAGTCAAGCACATCGATGTAGCCCCATTGACATATCCTTTAATACATTGATACATATGCATTGGTGTGATCTAGTCCTAAGCCTATATAAATTCTCTTATCATTCGCATTTATGGTACTTTTGGTCATTTTAGCAATATAAATCTTGCAATTTGTTTCTATACAATTGAGCAAAATTTCCCTATGAGTACCTATAGTGTGGATTAAGTTTAGTAAATGAAGTTTTACTTGAGTGCATGATGTACTTGGATACTTCTACATGACCATAATAAAATTGATATTAATTCCTTTCATTGTAGCACTTAGTTTACTTTGAGCAGTTAATTTTAATGTACTTTACTTTCTAATCACTTAATAATTTAACATTTTATTTTGTAATAGTATAAGTATGACCACTTTGAGCATATATATTGACATTTGCTAATCCCAATAGTGGATACTTGGTATACCAAATATTAAACACTCGGTAATCTAGTAATATTAATATAGGTTTAAGATGAGTACAAAAAGTGGAAATGGATATTCTACACATAGGATAGTCTATATTACCTTTGAGTCTAGATTTAGTTTAATATTTTAATATCTCAAATACTTTATAATTTTAATATATCTTATTAATAAAAATACAAATATATTATGTCTCAATCACACTTAATCATACCAATTGAGCTAGCACAAGTGATGATTGGAAAGACAATGACTAGCAATCTAACACCTAGTTATCTAAGACATCATTAGCACAAAGTTCCATGAAATTCAACTAGATTATGTGTAGATGCTTATAATTTGTATGGTTGGGCATATGGAACACTCATCACTCATCAATCCCCAAAAAGCCTACATATCCTTTTGATGAGGTTCACAAAGGAATCAAGGCCATGTAGTTCTATTGGTAATGGTTAAGATAGCACGAAAGTCAATAGGATCTTTACATTTCTTTGATCCTAGTTCCAAATAGAAATAACCTTTGATTCACCAATAAGAAATGTTTTCTCACACTTTATTCTACTTGAAAGAAATGATGTCCTTGGAGCTTATGTATTTGTCTATACACTTTTCTAAATGTAAAGAGTTATAATGGATATTAAGCGACTTTAAACAACTAGAAGCCCTTCCAATAGTTGTAGATAGGAAGATCTAATAACTAGGATTATTTAACCATATAGTATAAATTTTGAACTTAACCTAACATCCAATAGAAGCTTAGAGAAGTTCATGCAACTTGGGTTTAGGAAAAAAAAAAGGTTTATCCTTTTTCATGTAAATTGTATCAACCTTTCTATCTAAAGTGAAGTCTACTTAATTGACATGCAAGTCAATCCCCTATCTCTAGTGGTGAAACAAGAGTATATATTTTATACTTTTATAACTAAGTAAAAGCAATTTTGTACCTTGGGAGAACCACTTCTCATGCCTAATAATAGCCTTATAGTAGCATGTGTAGCGATCTTAGGATTCTATCCTTACAATAACATTACCCAACTCTTTAACTAAAGGAGGAGATACAATGATTCTCCACCTCTTAGAAGTGGTCCATATTGAATCCACTTTAGCACCCTCTAGCCTATCACATATTTGCTAATTATTTTACGAGGCAACACTATGACTCTCATCAAGAAGTGGATATCTTAGGCTAGTCACCTTTATACATCCACAATGATAAATCTATATGGTTCATTGCATAGAAGTTTATGATGAAAGTATACTTATTCCTAAGAGCTTGTCATTCCTCCTAGGTATCCTCCTCTAAGGATATGCCCTATTAGTGTACCAAGAATTCAACCTTGTCAGCTAGGGTATAAGCTATGGTGTACATGCTAACAATGAAATGAATCCATTTTCCTTTAGCTATCTCAATGTATGAAGGTACTCTAGACCTTAGTGTTGCTGGATCAAAATTTCCCATATTGAAGTTTTTAATCATTGAAACATGGAATACCTTATGGTATTTGGCCAAATATGATAGCAACTGCAACTTGCATGTAATTAGGTTCACATGAGCAAGGATCTTGAAAAGTCCATTATAAGACCTTAAAAACTTCTAGATTGCTTTGTCTTTAGCCTCATTTATCTTACATAATTCATCTTCAAAAGAATCCATTCATCAACAAAAAGATCCAACAATATCCTTCTTCTATTTACATACTTCTTCATGTGCTATACATACTTCTCCAAGTGCAGCTTGAAAACTTGTATATAATCTATCCAAGATTTCACAAATTCATCTACTAAAGGATTTAAATGTTGATGTGAACTATTAGGAAATTCATGATGAAATCCATTGAGATGATCGCCTATGTGAGCAATATAATCTCTCAAGAGTGAAGTAGATCCTTTGGTTTCTCATTTGAACCTTTATCTTGCAAGCAAAAAAAATAGCTCTTCACAAAATTCACCATGTAAACCAAAAAATTAGATTGATATAAACTCTACTCCACCAACACCATTTTTTATTTATTTTCCAAATATCTTTATTTTGCAAATTAGTTAAGGTTGCCATTACCACAGAAAATTCCTAGAAAAATTTCTTGTAATAACTTTCCAACCCCAAGAATTAGTGTAGCTCATGCACATCTTTTAATAGAAGCCATGGGGCAAAAAACTCTACCTTATTTGGATCTAGTTTCACCTTACCCCCACCAAAGATGTGGCGTAAGAATTTCAACTCTACCTTACTAAACTTGAATTTTTCTTTCTTAACATATAATTTATGCTCCCATAATTTCGAAAATAGTAGGTCCAAATACTACATATGCTCTTACATTGAATGCAAGTATATGAGAATATTATTAAGACATCCCATAACGAACTTATTACGGCATGAACAAAACATCTCATTCATGAGTATGCAAAATGTAGCTAGAGCATTACATAACCTAAATGGCATGATTGTCCACTTGTACAAGTTGTAATGAGTGAAATTTGTTGTCTTTCTTCACCACCTTTCATAATATGCACTTAATAATAACCTTAGTGAAGGTTAAGATAAAAGAAAACTTGAGCCCTTACTAGCTAGTCAGGCAAGTCCAAAACCAATGATACCAAATAATTATTCTTAACAATGTACTTATTCAAAAGCTAAAATTCACAACATAATCTTAGTGAGCCATATTCTTTCTTAGTAAACAATATTAGTGTCGAATGTAACCCTTCTCCAGCAAACTTGGTAACTACTTTCTTAACTTTGCTAGCTAAAGGATGGCTATTTTGTAAGATCCTTGCCTATGAGGGGTAATTCTTGATAGCAACTCAATCTTATGATTGATCACCTATAATTTTGGTGATTACATTGACATCAAATCATTATGCCTACCCAACACATTCTCAATCCTTAGGTTCATCCATGTATAGTTTCCCTCTTTCATCTCTCTTTAGACAATAATGAACATTTGTTGTGTCAAGTTCTTAACAACCTATTTCATTACCATGGGTGAGATGAGTTGAACTTTGTGAATGGTACTAATTGCCCCTAGTGTAGAGGTCTTCCCTACATAGGGTGATTATTCATGCAAAATATAGAAAAAATTCAAGTATAGAACAACTAACACCTTCACCTTCATAAAGAATTCTTATCCAAGGATGTCTTAGAAAGAATCAATATGTAGAACTAACAAATTCGACCTTTTACTTCACTAGCCTACCTTTATGATGAGTCATGTTTAACATGACTCTGATATCAGATATCCAATATTGAGGCCATGATATTAGGTATCCAATATCAGGGCACAACCTCTGATGTTGGGCATCCGATATTGCCCCTTCTGTGCTAGCCTATAAATACCACACTTGGATGCATGGTTGGGAGAGAGTTAGTCGATAAATTTTAGATAGCTTTTCATAGATTTTTGATTTCAAGTTATGTTGCTTTTTAGTGCATGCCTATAGTGTGATGTTAAGTGATTGTACGACATCCATATTTGCGCATGACGTACTTGGATGCGTTACATGACCAGAAATAAAGATTGAGATTACTTTCATCATTGTAGCATCCACTTAGATTTATTATTGCTTTTAATTACTTAAATTTTTACTATTTTCTTTAGTTAATATTTCCATTTATTTCTCTTTACTATTCTTGTCAATAAGCGAAATGAGTATTACTAATTGCAAGCACTTAAGTGTAATTACTTGGTAGCCTAGTAGTGTATTGTTTGGTACACCCAGTAATGTATGCTTTGTAGCCCTAGCAGTAGTTACATGAAGTCTAAGGTGTGTGCGGATGATTAAGAAAGGGTACCTATTGCACGTAGGCTAGTTTAGATTTTACTTTCCATTGTTAATTAGTTTAATTAATTTATCTCTTTATTATCATTAGGAGTAGCATTGGGTTAGACAACATAAATCATATGCCTCAATTTGGACTAAATCATACATGAAAAATCTACCACTAGTCCAAATGGGAAGGCAATGAACTATGATCAAAGCATAACGATTTAGATGCACAACTAGTCCCATCCATGGAATTCAACTGGATCATGCGTGAATGCTTATGATTTGTATGGTTGGGTATACATGTGACATCCCATCCTCAGATGTCATGGCAAATGCCAAATATATGATATATTAGATATTATGCATATGAAGAAAATATAGAAAATGTGAAATATATGTGATATTTAACATTATATATAATGAAATAATAGGAAAAATGTAGAAAGAGAAAGAAAAGAATGCTTTATGGATATGGAATAGCATATTCAGATTGTGCTCTAAGAGTGTTCCTTGGGGTTTTCTTCCTTTGGTATTTATCCTTTAGAGGAAATATAGCACTACCACCACGGTTAGGCCTATAACTTCGCTACAAGGGATGGCTAGTCCACTTCTTATCCTGCTTCACCCAGCTTCCCATGACTTGCTTGTGCTAGCTCCATCACTCCTTGCTAGCATGACCTCTAACCCTAAGTATAAATGCCTTATATCAAACCCACAAAGGTTACTTGAAGAGACATGTCCATTATTACAATATGCCCTTTCAAGTCTTAATCACAACTACCCTTTCAGGTCTTGTTAAGATGACAATAACACTTGCTATGAAGAGACACCATCTTCATTAGGCAACAACATCATTTTGGAATGGGGATATGACAATCTACCCCCCTTAGGTTTCCTTCATCCTCAAAGGAATCCATGTTCTCTATCTTTTTCCAACTCCAGTACTTCATGATCTTGTGTTTCAATAATTTGATTTATTCTTTGAACTTGAAGTTGTTTCTTACTTATTTTGCAAATAAGATATATGTGAGAAAATTTATATGTAAAATTAAATATTACATTCTTGATACTTCATTTTCTAGGATAATGAAAAAAGGTGAATTAAAGATTTATCAACCACCAATCATGAGTCCTAACTAGGGTCACACTGAGTGCAACTTGGATCTGGTTACCCAAGTGAAGGCAGGGCAAATTCATTATCCCCAATTTTTATTATCATAGATATTTTAGTTATCTAATTAAAATATAGATTAAAAAATTAATAAAATAATAAGATTAATAAAATAAAAGTAAGTGTGAGATACTTCTTGATCTTGATCAACCTTATGAACTGATGGGAGCAATTGTAATTCTACCATAAGTGGTATGTGATCGGATGGTCTTGTTTGGGATGGAAAGGCTTGATCTTGATTCTTCTTAACTTATTTTTTAGAAATCAACTCTAGTAACTTGGTAACTTGAAAGAATCGGGCATCGTACCAAATATAATCCAAAGTCTCAATGAAGAATGTTGTTGATCCATATCCTCATTAATCATCGCAAAGTAATTAGTAAACTGTGGTTCTTAATGAGTGCTATCTATCAACATCATATGTTCCTAAATTCTAGAATCTAATTTATCTATTGAAGCTTCAAAATAAGAAGAATATGCACTAGCCAATGGAAATGCATGCTAAATTGATGGAAACATTTTCTTCAAGTTAGGTTCATCTTCAAAAGATTTCTTTACAGATCCATATTTTAAGAATTGATAAACACTACTTCCAACTTTTGCATTGAAGTCTCCACAAAGAATAAATGGAACTGGATCAATATAACTTAGTAATAACTTATTCTTCAAAATTTCTTCTATTTGCTTAATCAAATATGCTCCTTGACATAGTCTAACATCTAAACATGTTGGTTTGGTAATCAAATATGTGTTAACCACATATACACATCTTCTTGATAGATGAACTTTTAGAATCACTACCAAAGTTATGTGATTTTTTTTTTTAAAATCATAACTATTCCTTCTTGTCCATCACTTGAAGTTTTGAAATTTCAAAAATCATATTTTCTAAACTCCATTCAAATCTTTGTACTAATTCAAACTTGGTGTCTTCATAACAGATCACACAACCATCCATGTTGTGATTTCTACAATATGCTAATCTATACTGCTCAAAAGAAGAACTCCCATAAGAACCTTTTTGCTTATAAATACCTCTTTATCCCATATTTCCCAAGTCTGGGTGGAATTGATATAGAAATTCCCATGGTAAAATTTGTAAGCACGAGACATTAGCATCCAAATCTTGTAATTCTGCTAAATGCGTGGATATCGATATTTCTGCCAATCTAAGGCCCATGATGGACATAGTGGATATTTTTTCTTACTTGCTAAAGATCTTGCAAGCACATTGTATGTTGCAACTTTTATTCTCATTCTTGGATTCTCTTCTAAATCATTTCTCTTCATGAGTATCATACTCCTAGTTGAAAAAATATATTTAGTCTCAATATTGTTTTGCCATATGTTTTTATTGAATGATAGATTAATATAACCTTTTTTTGATGGTTGAAGATTGTTCTGTTTCTTTAGCTAATTCTCCAACTAATACATCAACTGATTCATTAACTAATAACCAACTAATACTGATATAGCAACTGATTCTCCAACTAATTTAACTACATTATCTAATTTTAGTAATATTTAATGAAATCATATAATATATTATCTAACTCTTAATGGCCTTTCTACCCCCATTAAGAACACTGACTCTGACAATGTAATTAATGACATGCCATAGTGATCTTAAGACTATTTGTAAGGGCAATGCACTAAATCTTAAAGCCCAAAAGGTTGAATTTATGATATCATCAAATTATCAAGTGCTCAGATGATAAATCTGACCTCACCATTGAATTTATAAGGGTGAAAAATGTTGGAAATGACTATTCATATGTTGAAAATGGACATTGTATGCTTGAGTGATGCCAAAATTAAATTTTTGAGGATCTCGATGCACTATATCAAGAAAAGAGTAAAAACTAAAATTTGGGATTCCATAGGATGGATTTGATTTCACCATTGGGTTTAAAAGGTTGAAATCTATAGGAAAAAACTCTTTGTTTGTTGAAAAAGGCTTTTGAAATCAAAAGTTATGGCTTTTGGAGTTTAAGACCTTTGGCATGAAAAACAAGACTTCTCGAGAGGTCACCCATCCCAGTTCTACTCTAGAACAAGTGCGCTTAACGATAAAGTTTTTATCTTTATTGTTACCAAGGCACCAATTTTGAATTTTTGTACAACTTTGTGCATGTTTGAAATTTAAATTTACTACTAATGATGAAAATATTAAATTTTCCTATTAGTTGATGGAAATTTTGAATTTCCCATCTCCTAACAAAATTTTTTGATTGCATAGAAATAGGGATGATGGCAGTAATGGCTGTGGTGGTGTGCTAGTGGTAGAGTTTGGGGATGCTACTAGCAATGTTGGTGGCTAGGGTGGGTAGTAGTGGTGCATTGTTTCTTGGCACTGGTGGTGACGTAGCCATTTTCTCAATCTTCCTAGGACCTACGCAGCCTATTTCAAGGTTTGTGCAACCCATCTTAGGGTCTGTGTGACCCTCCTCTGTGCCTTTGCGGCCCATTTAAGGGCCCACACGACCCTCTTATGGGCCCATGCATCCAGTCTTAGGGTCTGCATGGTTCTTGACTAGGCCTGCATGACCCTTTGACTAGGCTTGCATGGCTTCTGTGCATGTTTGATGGAGAGGTAGTTTTCAGCAGCTTGGGAGGCAGTTTTTGGCAATGTGAGAGGTGGTTTCTAGTGGTGTAGGAGGTATTTTTGGTAACATAGGAGGAAAATTATGGTAGTCTGGGAAGTAATTTATGGTGGCATGGGAGGTAATTTTTGGTGGCTCTAAAGGTGGCCAAGGGCATGTGCACAGGGTGGAGAATGTAGTAGAGGATGATGTCTAGATGCGACTAAAGAGCATGTAATTGTAGGGCACATGTGGCATAGAGGGTGGCGGTTGTAGAGTGTGATTGTAGGGCATGAGACTAGCAAGCAGTACCAGATAGTAAGTAACAAGTGGGCGGTGATGGTAGCAAGCATAGAAAGGTAGTGGCATGTCTAGCGATAACTGGTGGAGACGAGGTGGCAGGGTGAAGCATCGTGGCAACCCACATGCTATGGTAAGTGTGGAGGACAAAGTAGTGGTGTTGGCATGGCTATGTAAGGGGTGGATTGGCATGACGTGTGGTGGGTGGTAGAGGGCGATGGCAGCCTACGTGATGTGGTGGCCTTATTAGGGCCGATGCAGCCTGTAGGGCCTACATGGCTATAGAAAGTCTTGTGTAGCTTGTAGGGCCTACGTGGCCATTAGGGTCTACGCCACTCCTATTGGGGCTATGAAGCCTAAAATATTTTTAAAAATTATTATTATTATTATTATTGAAATTTTATTATGTTTTATTTTATTTTGAAAAAGTAAAACTAAGTTGAGGCTTGGGGTCAAACCCACGACCTCTTGGTCATTTTTTTATTTTTTAATAATTAATAATATTTATTTATATTATTATTATTTAATTAAAAGTATTTTAGGGCGCAAGATTGAACCCGTGACCTCCTGTTTGATAAGTATTTTAGAGATTTTTTTAACTTTTTATTATTATTTTATTTCACCTTTCCTCGACAGTTGACGTGGTGGTTTAGCCAATGATAAGGTAAGGGTTTGGTATGGACAAACAACAATTCTAGTTTAATTTCCAACCCTAAAATTTTGACATTTTTTAAAAATAATAATAAAAATTTAATAATTTTAATAATTTNTAAACTGTAAGTCTGATTAAGATGAAATTTGTATTGTTGGAATCATCTCGACAAGTACTATGTGTTGGACATAGTCTTAGGGTGAAATTTGTACTATTGGAATCATCTCGATAATTACTATTTGTTGGATATAGTCTTAGGATTCAAAAGTGAATTTAAAATGTTAGGAATTAAAAGACTAATAATAGCCTATTTTGTTGAATTGACATTTCTAGGCTAACATATGGTAACTTAAGGTCTTCTAGATTACTAGGATAATGAATTTCAACAAAATAAGATTAATTCAGGTCATGGTTGCTAACTTTCTTGAAAGAAATTTAACAATGATCCTAATCAATTAATACTTATAGTATTAAGATGGGTAAGAGTTACTTGGAATAGTGTATTATTGTCTTACCAACATCTCTTGTAATTGATGAATTTTGATGAGGTGTGATTAGATCTTCATTGATTAATGATATCCATGAAAGAATTTTGTTGGTGGGATCTATGTCTTTTTGTAGATATCTGATCCATTGCTCATGAAATCAATGTAACAGTATCTTCTAGCTTACATCATAGACATATGATGCATTTGGTGATGATTAATGGCCTTCCCTAGGCTGTGGCTTTAAGATTCATCATCAAGTTCTTGTTGGAGTCGGCCCATGTATCTAAATGACCCTCGGGTTGTGGTTTGCTCCGATACCAATTGTGACATTTGATCCTCAGATGTCATGGCAAACATCAAATGTACAATATATTGGACATTATGCATATGAAGAAAATATACCAAATTCAAAATATATGTGATATTTAACATTATGTATAAGGAAATAATAGGAAAAATGCAAAAAGAGAAAGAAAAGAATGCTTTATTGATATGGAATAGTATATCCAGATCATGCTCTAAGAGTGTTTCTTAGGGTTTTCTTCCTTTGGCATCTATCTCTTAGAGGCAGTTTGACACTACCACCATGGTTAGGCCTATAACTAGGCTTGAAGGGATGACTAGTCCACTTCTTATCCCACTTCACCTAGCTTCCCATGACTTGCCTGTACTGACTCTACCACTCCCTACTAGCATGACCTCTAACCCCGAATATAAATGACTTAGGTCAAACCCCCAAAGGTTACCTTAAGAGACATGCTTGTTATTACAACATGCCTTTTTGGGTCTTAATTAACACTACCCTTTTGGGTCTTGTTAAGATAATAATAAGACTTGCTATGAAGACACACCATCTTCATTAGGCAACAACATCATTTGGGAATGGGGATGTGATAGTAGGGGTACCTCACTACTCATCATTGGCACTGTTGTCGGGGATGGTGCTAGTTATCTAGATTAGTTATATCATACACAATCACTGTAAAAGCATTAACGATATATCTTTTAGAATATATTAAATCACACACATCATTAACTAAGAACAATCTCTCTTTCACAAGGAAGCAATAATGCATTATATGATGAGAACATTCATTCGAGAACCAATGAGATATATGACGAAGAAAATGATAGTGACCAACCTTATTTAAGGTTTCATATGTTCATGACCACTCTGATGACACTTAAAGACTACATTCACCTAAGACAAACAAACCTAGAGAAAATGAAGTAAGTCCTAGACTAGGGAAGGCCTCAAGGCCAGGGACCTTCTTAAAACCTAGAAAAGATAAATCAAGGGACCTAGGGGAATGCCATAGAAGCCATGGCAATCCTTCTAGTTCATCTTCTTCCTCTTCCTTTTCAATCTAGTTCTTATGTAGATGAATGTACAGATAGAGACTAAGCTCATTGTTAGTGTCAAAGTAAAAATAAAAATAGAAATCAAACCCACAAGAAAAATCAAAGACGTCAAAATGAGCATAGACCAAATCATCACAATCAAACAAATAGTAATAGAAATTTTGTTACAACATGATTGATGATGATGAACCCTTGTTGGCCACTAGAAGCTTGATATAGATCATAGCAGCAGTTAAGATATCCCACATGCATTGCAAGGAAAGTGGCCTACCTAGGCTTGATATAAACAATATCCCTAAATTTACGAGGCTATGATTTTGATCGATAACATCATCTACAAGCCTTTTATGATGCTTATGTCTCATACAACATTGAAAGTGGATGGAAAAAGCTTAAGCTCTTCCCTAGGACACTAATTGATAGAGCCAAAGTATGGTATAGATCGTTGAAACCCAATTCAATTTGATGGTGGTGCATAATGTTGGAGCTCTTCAATGAGAAATACCAAACCTATGCAAGGGTGTCTAACTTGAGGAGATAGACCCAAGGATGGAGATAAGAACAATGTGAACCCTTGGACATGGCCTTAGATAGATATTATTCTCTATTGAATAGATTCCTAGGGCATGGTTTCTCTGAGGAAAAATAACTTTTCCACATCATAGATGGCCTTTGTAATGAAACAAGGGAGATCCTTGGGATGTATGCTCAAACCCATTAAATTTGAGAGCTAATCAAGTGGGTGGAAAGATAAGAAGGAGAGCTATGCAAATGGGAGAACTTTGAGAAGTATCATTGGGATCCAACTCCTCAAAAGAAGCAGGTCCACATTTATGATAAGGAGAAAGAGATAGCTCTTGATAAGGTGATTCCACCATGAACCTTGTCGATACAAAAGGCTATTAACAAATTGGAAGAAAATTTTGATAGGTTGTTAAATTGGATAAATGAGAAGGTTTTAACTTTTGTAGAAACTATAGAGAAGAAGGTAATGCAAAACGAACTAGGCAATCACAATAAATGGAGGAAGAAAAACTAAGAAACAGCTAGGAACACTTATCAAAAAATAAGGAAAATGGTTGAAGAAAGTGAGGCTATAGACTCAACCATGGATGAAGATGACGGATGTGACATATACATATATGACCACCCAAAGGGTCATTGCTTAGTCATCTCACATCTACATGAGTATTGGGCTTTTGCATTAAATCCCAAATTCGTACAAAAGCACATGCCCAGGAAATTTCCTTTTTCACATGATAATTATAGATAGCCCCACAACCAATCATACTATCTTAGGAGGAATTATTACTAGCCTTAACACTAACATCAACTATAGTGGAAAAAACCACATTCATGGGGGAGATCATCACCAAACTAGCCCTACCCTTACTGCTAATTGAACCCATATAAATATTATGTTCAACACCTTGTTTCTCCAACTAGTTCTACATCCTCTAGTTCAAATCACTACTGTCACTCTCCCTAGTACCATTAATCCATGACATCTCCTAAAAGATCACCACATCACACCTATTATCCTCCATCCTATCTTTGATATTCTCATACTCCACCCCATCATATATCACTGTCAGCAACACAAGAAGGCTCAACATTGCAACCACAACAAACGAATGTCACTTGTGCTACAAATGTGCATAGACATTTTGATACCAGTAGGTCCCCACTAAGAACTTAGAAACATCCTTTCTTTAGGATAGCTCCCAAGTAGAAGCACAACACTCATGGACCTACCACATCATCCAACCTAGCATAATGCCAATTTGGTGCAACACCTTCCCTTTCAAAACCAACGCCCTCTGCACCTATGCAAGGGCCACCATCCATTGTTACTCTAACACCCAATAGAAGTAATGAATCTAGTAGTATGGGAAGAAAAAAAATCCATGCGTACTTAATAGGGATCAAGGGTGCAATCATGGGCCAAACATTTGCAACATTAACACAACTCATACTCTAACCCACCATACATTTAACAACTAAGCATGTGAACAAAAATTTGTCTACACAACCATCATTAAACCAAGAGACATACAGTGACTCAAAAATGAAAGGTTAACAATGTTGTAACAACCGAAAACATTGGTAGATAGAATCACCGAGGGGTCAACGGATGCACAACCTTAACCCCACCTCTAAGTGAGGGCATTGTTGGAAATGGAGGTGGAGTACCCTAAATGATCTTGTCAATCAAATAGGGACTTTGTTGGTTGCAATTGGGGTAGTGGGTATAACTAGGGGGTGGCGTTGTTAGCCAAAATACAAGTAAAAATAATGCAAAATGGTGCTAAGTGTCAAAGCGATGCTTTGCGGTGCTAAGTGTAGAGCGTAGCCATAGAATGGAGGTGAGCATAACCAAGGGTTTTGACTGAAATGAGAGTGTCAACCTATGGAGACTATTGCCTAAGCATAGTACAACGTGACGATGCATGAAAAGGTGTGAAAAGACACAAGAAAAATGTTAGAAAATGCTAGAAATAGGAGAGAAATGGAACACCACACCAAATGGGTGCGTAGTTAACTCCAAAAGGATCTTAGAAGGTACATAGTATATAATAGGTTTAGTGGAAGTGTAGCCACAGTCTTAGTGGCGTCAGCTTGTGAAGTTTGGCGCTCACCGTGATGAACCATGCTATCTAGGTTGGCCATCGTGGTGTAACACGTAGTATTCTACAGGGCTATAGTGGGCTGTGATGTGCAACTCTACCTCTCTACCAGTGCATTTGGGTCTCGTTCATCCAAAGATGCTTAGTGTTGAATGCCAAATGCCAAGTGCTAAAAATGCTCACATATAAGGAATGCCAATCACTTGGGAATGCCAACTGTTTGAGAATGCCAACTGCCTAGAAATGCCAACCACATGGGAATGCCAACTACATGGGAATGCCAACTATTAAAAAGTTGGGGGTCTAGGGGTATTTATAGGGCTAGGGTTACCACAAAGCATAGATCGGGTGCCATGTAGTAGTGCGGTAGGTGGGACTATGAGAAAAATTTAAAAAATTTTCTAAGTTTGAAGGTGACCAAAAAATTTTGAAAAGTTTTCTAACTTTGGCTAATACACTCATCCCGTGTTAAACACAGGATGTGTAACTCAGTAGTTAGAAAAAAATATTGCAAAACTGGTAGGCGGAGCTAACTACACTCAACACTTAGAAAAATTTGTGCAAAGTGCCACCATTTTGACACTTAGCCAAATTTGTAATCAAGATGCTGAGACTCAAAATTTTGTGGTGTCACAAATGTTCTATAGATGCATGGAGACTTCCTATTCGCTTATTAAATCTTTCCATGATCAAATGCTTAGTTGTGGGGGAAACACCCTATTCTAACCTTCAAAATTAATAGGTATTTTTCATTATTTTGTTTTATAATTTTTTGTCATTTTCTTATTTCTTGATATAATTTTTCCTATCCTTTTAAATTTTTTTGATATTTTGTTTTCATTTCCTTTGTTAGTAATCTCACTTATGAATAAAATGATCATGTAGCCCATAGAGGTGAGGTTTTCTCTATGTTGTCAAGTCATGAGGAACAGATTATTTAGATAGTGAGACCATGTCATCCATCCAATCATTCCATTAATAAGAGGTTCTTACCCTTGTTATAATGATATTCTTTTCCATCACTAAACTAAAAATAAATTCATAATCATTATGCCTAGAAGAAAAAGTGAAGAACCAAGGGGAATGTGAAGGGTGTGACATCAAGGGGATTTGTGGATTCTCTTTGACCCCTTTTGTATGTTTTATCATGTTGCTTTGGTTGTAATTATATCCTTGTAGATTTAGCAAAAAATGGGAGTAAGAGTAATATAAAAGGGCACTTAATAAATTTTTGAGGATCCTATTGGAAAGACATGTATCCATGCTTGAAGGTTGATGGCTTCTTAAACTTTCATTAGAAAAAAAAATGCCATTAATAAAACTCCTCTCTTGGACAAAATGTCAAGTGATGTTACTCCTTGAAACTATGGTAGTCTCATGGTTGTCGAACAAAGTGATGAAATAATGCGATGTTACTAAATGTGGTTTGAACTTGGTTTGAATCTTCAAAAGAAGGGCCAATGATTACTTAATCATTAATAACACACAAGGATTCATTGTACCTTTGGTGAGATACCTCACATCCTAATTCTTTCAATCCTTTCTATAGTCGATCTCATCTAACTTGTGCTTTTGTATATCATAGAGTTATTTTTGCAAATTGGTGGTTTTAACATGTGTGTTTTGTTTTACAAGTATACATTACATTAAATCCCTTTAGTACTTATGAATATTTGTAGGTGTGATTACACAAGGGCATTATGGGCTGGAGCCTTCTTTGGGAAAGATCCACTTGTATCATTGTTATAACTTGTACTTGTTTGACACAACCACATCATTTTTAACCTTCCATGTGCATAACTATTAAATATAATGCTTTCCCTTGTCATATAATTGGTTTGTTCTACACCATAGGTATAATATCCCTTTGCTTGCATCTTTCAAAGCTTTTAATGTTGATGACTCCATCGTCTAACACTTCTGATGCCTAAATATGATTTTCTACTTACCCTAGAACTATGGACCTAACCTAAAACCTTCCAACCAATCCCAGAGCTTCATTTTTCATGCTAAGTGCCCTCATTTAATGCAAATTTGAGAACCCTGATATTGGGTTAGAATTAATGTTAGATACCCGATATCGAGTTAGCAAAACCTATATATATGACCCTCGCGGTGCTCCAAAATCCATTCTCATCATTTGCAGCTAGGGGAGCTTTTCAAATTTTCTCATGCGATTAAGAACTCTACACAATCAAATTCCACTTACGATATTTTGCTTTATACTGCTCTGATTTTTGTATCATTTGAACCTATTTGAACTTGGAGTGTTCAATTTAGTCATGGAAGGGTGCTTGTATGGAAAAATTGCACAAATTTTTTAAAATTTGCTATCATCTAGAAGGTATTACATGGGTAAGAATGTTAAAAAACTTAAGTGTTTTAATAAAAAATAAATCATAATAATGCTAGAAGGTTTATTTTTTTTAGTTAAGGGACCATAACCACCATAATAAGCCATACATAAGGAAAAAGGAACCAATTACGAGTAAGAAGATAAACAATTTTTGGGCATTTTTCTAAAAATTTTTCTAACTTTGTAATCATATGAACTAAAGAACTTAATGGAACTAAGGTCATGAGTAATTTATAAACTTGTTAATGATAAATAACAACACCTTAGTAACTTCCAACCCTTGATTGATTGCAAATGGCCCCAAAGAGAGGAAGACAAGAGGAACCTTCACAAGATGTAGCCAAATGCCTAAGAGGTGGTAGAGGCCAATGGGGAGAGCAGGCCAAGCATGAGGAACATGAGGCCCAATAATTCAACATCCATCAAGAGGCTCTTATTATAAGGTAGTCAGTCCAAGGAAAGGCCATAGAACCATAAGCTCCCATGCAAGGACAATGCCTCACATTGTCCCCAGAATGCCTTGAAGCTATTTAGGAGAAATCCATTTTGATCACAGTCATCATGGAAATGAATTTGGTCCATTTATGAAATTTTCTCTAGAAGCAATTTGGATATAACTCTAGCTTTCATCATTATGGCATGTTCTTTTAAATAGTGGTGAATGGTACCTTGGTGAGATGTACCAATTTTGGCACAACAAGGAAGAAGGCACCATGGTTAACATTGGTAGAGTCACTATTTCTTTATTGGTCAAAGTAATTGTAGAGGCTTTGAATTTGCCAAATGTGGAAACCAAGCTAGCACATCTATCCACAAGGTCGAATCTCAAAACTAAAAAGTTGTGGTTGAAGTAGGTGTACAACAAAGATAATAAGACATATAATGAATTAACTCTGGAAGAGAGGATCTATTTCAAGATAGGCACATATCACCTCTTCCCAACCAAGGGGCTCAATAGAATCTCAACATATGTGGCTAGGGGGAGTGTAATATTAATGGAAAAACACATTGTCAACCTTCCCCAATTATATTGCATGGAGATTCAAAGATGGTTTGAAGAAAAGAAGGCAAGGAAGCTAACACTTCTATTTCCTTACCTGATTAGGAAGTTGTGTAAGCATGCTGGAATCCTCGGATACACAAATGATGTTCCTAGGTGGGCTTAAAATGCTTCTTTTGCTGAATTACTTAAGCTTGGAGCACCAAGAAAGGACTTTGGTGAAGAACAAGAAATAGAAAAGGAGCTAGAACCAGAGAAAGAAACATAATAAGAGCCTGAATAGTGTTGTGAACCATAAGTTCCACCACCACCTCCACAAGACTACAAGCCTGCAATGAGCCATTTGTAAAGAATTTTTGAAACTATTAGTTAGGGAAGTGGGGATGAGTCAAACCTCTTCCAAGTCATTAATGATGCCATGCAACCCATTGTTTTTGTTGATCCAACAAGGGGGTAGATTTTGTTACAATTAGGAGGAGAATCCCAATGGCTATGAGAAATATTTGGTAATGCTGCATCCTTTCAAGTGATGCTCAAAATAGGAGAAGGTGCCACAGTAGTGGTCATGCAGCATTAGGATGCAACAAGCATAGTAGAGATGATAACAACTCACATTAAGGAATATTTCAATGTGACTATTATGCCCCTAGTGGATTTGACTAGGACCAAAGGTGCACAAATGCTTGCTAAGACTTCAATGACTTCTACAGCCCATGAGGATGTACTGGATAGACTACTGTAGATAGGACAAGTAATGACAACCCTTTTTGACATCCCTAGTGATGTCACTGTAGTGCAATCAGACCTCATTGCCACCAAAGGAAAGTTGGTCATGGCTGAGACTAGGGCGGAACATGTAAAAGTAGAAGCACATCGCCTACAATAAGAGTTGGCCACCTTGAAAGATGAGAGATAAGACCTTGCCTAACTTGTTACACTTGACCAGCTGGATCAATTCTGAATAGAGTAGTTGAACAAATTGATTGAGAAGAATAAAGATGCTAAGAAAAAGTAGAAGAAAGTGGTCTGAAATGCCTCAGTTGCTGATGATAAGGCATATGCCCATAAGAAGGCATTGACCACCACACAAAAAGAAAATAAACAACTTGCTACAGAGAACGCAAGGTTCACCACTGTGGAAAAACAAAAGAACATCTTCAAGGAAAGTGTCCACTAGTTAAGAGAAGAATTGGTGAGGGTCAACCAAAACATTAGTAGATTGGCCAAAGAGAATTGAACCCTGTTGATGGAGGAGGTCCACACCATTTACCAAAAGTCTGCAATCAAAATAAGTGCATGGAAAAATGAGGCTAAGAAAGATGAGAAGTTGAAAGAGCACTTCTAGAACTAGGTTGGCATGGATAAGTAGATCAATGAAAAGGAAATTTAGATGGAAAAAGCCTATATCAGATCCATGTCAGCAAAAAATCTTGATTGGCAGCCCATCCTAGATATTTATGCATTAGTCCACCAAGTGGAAGTGAAGAATAAAGACTTGCAGATTGTAGATTTAAAGGAATACATGGCATTGGCTAACCTTCGATATGTCAACCTTATCATGTTAATAAGAAGTCAACCTAGAAATGAACTTGAGTAGCAAGTAGTGGTCACCTATGCATTATATGAAAAAGAGTTTGCAAATAGAAAAATGTTTTATAGAAACTCCATGTAGCAAACTTAGAATTGGAGGTGATTAAGGCTTGCTACCATAGTTAGAAAGATGTAGCCTTAGAATTGGCCAGGAGATTAACAAATCATTAGGGATTGAAAGAAAAGGCTAGGGCCTTTGAGAAGGAATGATGAGTGAAGGCCAACAAAATGTTTCTATAGCTACCATGCCCATGGGATGTATTGGCTCAAGTACACATCGGTTCAATAGCCTAGATGGTACATGATCCAAGAATAGAGGAAGAGAAGTTACAGGCACTCCTTAAGCACTACAAATTTCAGAAGCTTGGTGACAAAGAAAAGCAATCGATGGAAGAGCCACCACCTCTAGGAACTACATGAGCTTCCCCAATTTTATGTCTTGTAATGTTGTGACCAAATTTTTTGTAAAACACCACTATGACATGTAAAAGTCAATTTGCATGTTTATTTATGTCAATCAGTAATTTCATACCTTTCCAATTCTCTATAAAGAACTTGTTCCTCATTTTTTTTAACTTGAGGATGAGTTTTCATTCAGTTGTGAGGATATGATGAGTCATGTTTTTCATGACTCCAATATTAGGGTCATGATATCAGGTATTCGATATTGGGGCACAACCTCCAATGTTAGGCATCCAATATTGCCCCTTCCATGCTAGCTTATAAATACCACACTTGGGTGCATGGTTAGGAGAGAGTTAGTTGATAGATTTTAGATAGCTTTTCCTAGTTTTTAATTTCAAGTTTTGTTATTTTTCAGTGCATGCCTACAGTGTGATGTTAAGTGATTGTGCGATATCATTATCTAAGTGTGATGTACTCAGATGCATTACATGACTATAAATAAAGATCAAGATTACTTTCATCATTGGAGCATCCACTTAGATTTGTTATTTCTTTTAATTAGTGAAATATTTACTATTTTCCTTAGTGAATGTTTCCATTTATTTATTTTTACTATTCTTTCCATTAAGTAGAATAACTACAACTAATCATGAGTGCTTAAGTGTAATTACTTGGCAGCCCAGTAGTGTATTGTTTAGTACACCTAGTAACGTACACTTGGTAACCCTAGTGGTAGTTACATGAAGTTCAAGGTGTGTGTAGATGATTAGGAATGGATATCCATCATACCTAGGCCAGTTTAGATTTTACTTTCCACTGTTAATTTGCTTAATTAATTTATATGTTTATTGTCATTAGGAGCAGCATAGGGCTAGACAACATCAGTCATATGCCTCACTTTGGATTGAACCATACGTGACAAAGCTACCACTAGTCTAAGTGGGAAGACAATGAACTATGATCAAAGCATAATGATTTAGATGCACAGCTAGTCTCATCCATAGAATTCGACTGGATCATGCATGAACATTTGTGATTCATATGGTTGGCATATGGGTACCTTACCACATCACTTTACTTCCATGTCTTTCATAATTTGAATGCATCTAATTGGATAAAACTTAAATAACCTGTAGGATGCTAAAGTTGGTTACTCTTAGAAATTAAGGGTACAATTGATTTTTAGTGCAAGAAAGTTATGATTGAAACCTATGTCAACCAAGGCATCTATTTTCTCTAATGAAACATGCATTAGAACCATTTGTACTAAATGTAAGTTGAGCTCTTGCTTTAGTTATCCCACTTGGACATTTTGCTAAATTAATACTAATCTTTGGGAGATCTATTTAATCACTCTAAGGAACTCAAGCTATTATCCATTTTCATTCACCTTGGTCACCCAAAATGGAGCTTATAGTTAATACTCTAGAGTGTTTAACCATCATTCACCATTTGGAACCTTCTAGCTGGTTGTTAATTGGGGTTCTATGGGTAGTATTAAGCAATATGGTTTCCCAAGTAAATAAAACATCATACACTATGATACCTAGGAGGATTGTTAATGGGTCCTCCAAATTATGTATGCTTATTCTAGAACTTATCATAACCTTTAAGCGCCATTAGTTTTTATCACCTTGAAAAGAAGTCCAAAAACGAAGGGTAATAGTAGCATGCAAACATTGAAAGCCACCACCAAAATTCCTTCTATCAAGGCTAGATCCACCATCAAATCTTTTGCTATTTTGAGGTACATGATCTCTACTCTTATCATGCTTATGGGACTTTGAATTGATAATCAAACTAGTAGCTAGATTAAGTGCTTCCCTATATTCTAAGATCTTGTTGATATTGATCTCCTATTGGGCCCATTGTTTTAGGCCATTAAAGAAGAGGTATAATTTGGTTTCATCATCCATCAAAAGAATTGGCAACATTACTTTATGATATTTTCTAACATAATCCTCCAAATTCCCAATCTACTAGAATTTCTTAAACTTTGTCCAAGTTTTATTAATGGAAGTAGTTGTGTAGAACTAGAGCCTTTTTAAGGTCTTCCCATGTCTCAATTGTTTTTTGAGCTATTGCCAATTTCATCTCTTAGATACTGTCTAGCCACCATGTCTAAGTAACTTATCCTAAGAATTGGAAATTGATGTTAACTCTCATATCCACTAGGTATTTATTCATCTCAAGGAAGCACTTCATCTTAAAGATGAAGACATCTAGAAGATTGTCACCATGATTACCTTTGTAGAACTTCAACTCTTTTGCTTGAAAATTATGAATTGACTACCTCAAACTTGATGTAACTACCTTTCCTTAAATAGCTAACTAGTCTTCTAGTTTCTCATTCCACACTTTGAGCTTCTCCACTTGTGCCTCTAGGATTATCATCCTTTGCAAGACATTGTCCATAAAAACATAGATATCATCAATGATGTCCCACATCTGTTCAATATAGTATTGTAGCATAAAGTTTATGCTATGAAGAGCTTTTTCTTAACTTCCAAATTTAGTTTCCATATGTATGAAACATCTAGCTTGTCTATAAGATCATGAACCATTTTGATGCATTCAACAACTGGTAAGTCGCTAAGAATCATGCTATCAACTTCCAAAAGTTAACCCCATAGCTTTTGCACCTTGTTAAGAAAGTCATTATCATGGTTCCCAAAAGGCACCTCTTCATCATCATTTAAGTATTCATGATCATATGTCACATCATGTACTTTTTCATGCACACATACCTCCAAGTTATCACTATCTATTGGCTCTCTAAGAGAATTGGGAATAGTAGGATCCTTACTAAATATAATTCTTTCTTTGCTCTTTTTCTTGTGAGCTATGATGACATGGGAATTACAAAATATAAACTAGAAATTACCACCAACCTCAAACCATAAGCTTGGGCTTTGATACCAAGTGTAATGGTGCCATCCTCTAAAAATACCATCCAGAACTATTGCAGTAGGAATCACCATAATAAGGGAATTAAACACAACCTAATATGAAAATGAACTAGGCAATCTTATGGCAACCTAATTATCTAGAAAAACTAATATTTTGAGGAACTTTCTTGAAATCAAAGGGATATTTGTATATCATGGGAAAAATATGACTATCTAAGTTGAAAATTTTTGCCAAATGTTAGTAAATTAAAAGAAGAAATGAAAAACACATGCACATGGAATAGTAAGTAGAAAACATATAGATATTATATGTAGATCTATATAAAATAGAACTTGGCATAGCACATGTGATTGATGGAATGAAAATAATTAGCAACAATATGAAAAGAAAAATGATCTAACCTATTAGAATGTTAAACCAAAGAACATCACAGGAAAATAGAAAGTAGATATTTAGCACATATAGATCATAACAAAGATAGAAAGCCTAAAGACAAAAACTGAGATTATAGTAGAAAGAGAAGTTTAGGAATATGCAAAAACATGTTCTAGGACATGTATCAAAGATCAAATATATTTGATGAGGATTTTTGTTATCTCATTCTTTCTCTAGTGCATACACATGATGTAGATATAATAAGAACAAGAGCAAATTTAGTGGATGACAAAGTAGAGGAATAGATTAGATTGGTTTGTTGACTTGATTCTGAGTAGTTTCTCCATATGTCTAGAGGAAAACACAAAGGAGATATTATACATCAATAGGGAAATAGGAGTAGAGAAAAGAGAGTAGTTATTTTATGTAGAGGTAGTGCCTTTGGAAAGAGGTTTCCAAATCACCAATTGTAGAGAAATATGAATTGTACTATAGTAGAGATGATTGCAAATGCTAAGCAGATCTCTAAAAGCTTGATGAAGTAAAATTCCAATCAAGATGTTTGAAAAGTTAACCTGATGATAACATATGTCAACCCATTTTTTTGGAGTATCCTCCTATTTATAGGCTGAAATTACATCATAGATCATGTAGAAATGATGCACTGGGATTCATAGAATCTTTCAAAAGATTCTAGAAGCTTTTGGATAGGAGATTTAATGTGTAAATGTAAAAACTGACATCAAACATTGAATGTAAGATCAAGGTTGGACACCAAAGTGCTAAATAAGTAAATTTGACACTAAATGTCAAAAGTAGATATAGCATTGGACGTCAAAAGTTAGAGACAAAATTAACATTGGATGTCAAAACTAGAAGAAAATTTGAAACGACATTGCTGATGATGCCAAATATTATTTCTAGAAGGCTAGACATAGTGTAGCAATTGAAAAATTCAGCTGCTGGAAAATCAAAAATATCAACACAATAGCTTTAAACCTAAATCCTAGGACCTCTAAAAGAAAATGGGATTCAGGGTGCCTTGGATAGTCTAGAAAATCACCAAGGGACTTATGAAATGCAAAATGAATAATGTAAAGAAAAATGTAGATTTAAAAGTTTAGAAGCAAATAGAAATTGCACACAAACTAAAATTTCAAAACTTTATTGAAAGAAATAAAGAATAAGTTCAGGGAATGTATACAAATGTTGCCTATGAGAGAGCAAAGGGGGTTCACTTGGTTAGGGATTTAGAGTTTGTTGAAGCCAATATGATCCTCTTCACGATCTGGATGCTCATCCACTCCTAATGCTATCAAACATCATCTACTACTACTATAGATCTATAATGTTGATCATTGCTAGAGGGGACGGGTAAGCTAAATAAAGGATTTGGTTTGCTAGAGTGCTCTACATTGGATGTTGGGGATCCTAGGAGTGTAGTGTAGAAATCCAAAAATCCACAAATCTCAACAAGGGCAACAAGGTCATAGGGGTTCCATGTTGGAAGGCTCTAAGAAGTTATGTTCTTGCAAGTTCTGCAAGAGCTCTTGGGTGCCAAAAATGCTAAAATGCTCAAAATGCCAAAGTGTGGAACCTAAGAATGATGTTTAAGGTTGATTTTTATAGGTTTTGGGCCATGGGTTGGACTAAAAAATGGCTATAATTTGGTTGGCAGATTGGATACAAATTTCTATCACATACAAGTCAGATAGGTGCCCATATTGGGGGGTTACTATGTATGGAATGTGCCAAACCCCCATGGCCATTCCATTTACTATAAATAGTAATAGGGGGGTACACCATCTATGCTGGAGGTAGATCTTCTACGCTAGGCCTTCTGTCATCCTCGCTGGAGTGCATGGTCAATGTTGAAGTAAATGGAATGTTGAAATCTAGTGCATGTGGCTTCTACACTAGGGGCATGTAGTCTCCACACTAGGCATGTAGTCTACATGGTGGAGATGAAGTCTCCATGCTAGTGGTGAAGTTTCCACACTAAGCATAGAGTTTTCCACATCCTTCCATGCTGAGGTTTGTCCTTCCACACTATGAGTATATGATCCACACCCCTCCATGCTAGGGATAGGTGAGATATATCCCCTTGTAGATGTTTCCAGCATAGAAAAGTGTATACACCCCATAAAACATATCAAATTACCATTCTTAGTTTCTAAAAAGGCATTTTTAACCCCCCACAAGCCTAAATATAAATAGTACATGACTATTTCCACTTTGGGAATGATATTTTGACTACTTATGAGGCATTTTCTAGCCCCAAAAATATGAAATATGTGAGATTGCCCCTCATGGATTACAATATTCACATTTACAATTAATTTTTACCTTGGGTTTCATGGGGTGAAGACTACATGATGAAAAATGATTATAACATGTAAATTTTGGTGGTGTTTCAATGGCTCCTCTTTATTGGTGTCTAGAGGATTGACTCAAGAGGCACTGACAAAGAATACAAAACATCACTATAGGTCCACCATTGATGTTCCCTCTCTGCGCTTGATCCAATCATGCCGAACCATGCTAAAGAGTGCTTGTGATGATGTGATAAGGCTATGATAAGATGATGGTAGTGAGGTCATTAGGGAGATGTTGATGGAGGCTAACAATGTATTCCAAGTGTTGACGTCATGGCTATAGCATGACATTGACATGTTTTAAAGTGTTGGTCACTCGACAAATGCATTTGATAATCTAATCACTTCAATGCAAGATTTTTTTTGGCTATTAGGCTTTGAGGCTTTACTATCCATTTGGCTTCTTGGAAATTTGCTTTTTCCATTTTTTGTGGGGCAAAACTTTCATTGGGTTTCATTTCCAAGGTGATTTTGATATAGTTTTCCCATTGAATGAGTTGTGTTACATTCAAGTGAAATTGAGGATGGATCATGATAAAGAGATATCATATGGATATAGTGCACAAACAGAGGTTAACATTGTTTTCCAAGGTATGAAAGGTCATAATCAGGCTACAAGGTTGGGTTCAAGGAGTGGTGATAGATGGAGGACAATGGCACAAGCACTCTTGACATAGTAGGATAAACTCATCAAATCTTTCACATTGAGGTCACGTGGTGACTTGCTATTGTAATGAGTTGCATCCTTGCAATGGTCCCAAGCTTCATCCTACAAACACAACTCCAAGAAGAGAAGAACATCAAGAAAAAATAGCATGTTATAACATTACGATGCCTACACGCCACATAAAATGATACGACCAAATCACTGAGGTCACAAATGTTGCTAGTTTAAGGTTGTGGTGGGCCATGGTACTAATTTAAGGCCCTAGTAGGCCATGATGCTAGTTTAATGTCATAGTGGACCATGGTGCTAGTTCAAGGTGTTAGTGGGTTGTGGTGCTAGTTTAAGGCCTTAGTAGGCTGTTTTACCAATTTAAGGCCCTAGCAGGCCATATTGTTAGTTTAAGGCCTTGATAAGTCATAGTAAATCAGGCTCACTTGTTGATGGTAATTGATGTCATGGCTGCTATAGGCTACATGTAGGTCACATGTAATAAGGCTTTAGGTAGGAATGGTTGACTAGATTGGCCAACTCATTCCCATTCATGTCGACTATCCTAAATGATCCATTGTCATAGGCCCTGGTGATAAGGAAAGACCCTTTTTAGTTGGCTTAGAATTTATCTGCATGTTCACGAATAGCTTTAAGGACCATGTCATCTTCCTTGATCTTACCCTTGATCAAGTTATGATGGTGCTACCATTTCTACCTCTCTTGATATTTCTCAACATGACTGAGTGCTTACACATGTTGCTCCTTTATTAAGTCCAGGTTTGCTATCTGAAACTCCTTACTCTATTCATTATTGATGAAGTTGGATAGGGCTTCTTGAATTGATGGTACATGTAATTCAAGAGGTAAAATATCTTTAGAACCATGAACTAGGCTATTAGGTGTTACACTAGATGCTATATAATAGGCCCAAAGTACATGGACAAGCTGCTTATGCCATTTGTGCTTACTATTGTTGAGCATATTCTTGAGCAAGTTGATGATGGCCTTGTTGCTTTATTCCACTTGTTCATTGGCTTAAGGGTAATAAGGAAATGAGAAAGAATGCTTAATTCCTAGGTCATGATATAAATCCTTTTTTCTTGGCTACTAAATTGTGGTCCATTGTTTGTAACTATGGTCATGGGCATGCCAAAATGAACTGCAGTGTTATCTAGTATAAATTTATAGACTTGTTCAAATGTCGTCCTTCTTAGGGGAATAGCTTCAAACAAGTTTGTAAAGTATTTAGTTGTAGTGATGATGAAGCTATGAACTATAGAAGACTTAGGCATTATAGGCCCAAAGATATCTAACCCCCATCGTTGAAATGATCATGTGTTCTAAGTATTGTATAACTCAGTTGGTGATATGTGTATAAGGTTGTTATGTTGTTGGCATGTGTCATAGGTCTTAACCTTCTACAAGTAGTTTCTTTCCATATAAGATCAATAATAGCCTAACTACCTAATCTTAGCTACTGTAGCTCTAGGTCCTATATGTCCCCCACAAATACCCTCATGAACCTACTCTAGGACTATTTTGGCTTCAGTTTTACCCAAGCACTTTAACAATACACCATTGTAGGATCATCAACATAATGTGTTATCGCCTACTATGACATGCTGTTTTGATCATTTACATATAGTGTTCTTTTGAGCAGTAGTTAGACCTTATGAAGATTCACCATGCATAAGGTAAAATTTGATATTGTCATACCACTCCTTGGTAGGAGCAGTATGAACTATGGCCACAAGGGTGTCCTCAATGATCTGTATGATGGAAACAACATAGTCTACAATTATGGTGAATAACGTCCTAAACACATCTAGTGTTACACTAAGGGCTAGCATTGGAATGACATTGTCTATGACATTTTTATTTCAGGGTATGTGTTGGACATCAAAATTTATAAATTGTTGTAACAATTAGTTTCCTAAGTCATAGGAAGATTGTAAATGTTTAGCTTTACATGCATAAATCTTAAATTTTCCTTTGATCATTGATTGTTTGATTCCTAGGTCATAGACTACCATCATCCCTCTAATCAAATCCTCATACTTTGCTATGTTGTTGGTACATGGAAATTCAAAATGGTAGGTGAAGGATTGGATTTCACCAGATGGAAATGTTACAATGGCAATGACACTAGTCCCATGGGTAGTTGAAGCATTGTCAACGTGCATGAATGCCTTGTAGCCATTGAGCACTTAGCTAACATTGTTGATATGTTCATTAGGGAACTCAAGATCAATGGTTGCATGATCATCAATAGGCAAAACAATGAGTTGTATGGCTATAGCTTGATCTTTCATTGAGGATTGAGAGATGTAATGAAGGTTAAACTCTACAGTTATGGCCTTCCATTAGGATATATGGCTACTCTAATAGATATTGGTTGTTATGGCTCTATGTACATTATCTTTGCAAATTACATTGACATGGCTTCTAAAGAGGTAGTGTTTCCAATGCTTCAATGAGAAGACTAGTGCTAGATAATACTTCTTCACTGTAGTGTATCAGGTCTCATGGGAAATTAATGCATGGCTAAGGTAGTATACTGTCATCTCCACTCCATCATCACATTTCTAACAAAGTAAAGAGATAATGTACATGTCAAAGATAAAAAGATATATCTAAAATAGTTTACTCTCTAATGGAGGATAGATCATCAATAGTTGTGCCAACTCTTGCTTAAGGTTTTCAAAGGCCTCTTGGCATTGTGTTGCCCACTCATAGTGAACCCCTTTCTTAAGCAAGTGTTGCATGGGTTGTAACTTATCTATAAGCCTAGAAATAAACCTATGAATAAATTATAATCTGCCTTGTAATCAACAAAGATCCTTGATATTGGTAGGCACTACTAATTTGGATGGCCTTAACCTTATTAGGATCGACACGTATCCTTAATTTAGATACTACAAAGCCAAGAATTTTACTACTCTTAACACTAAAGACAAATTTCTTAGGGTTGGGAATAAGCTTGTACTTGAGGCATCATTTAAGCACAAGATCTAAGTAATTAGCATGGCCACTTTGGACTTAATGGCTATATCATCTATGTAATTGTTGAGCAAACCTAGCATGTAATACTGAAGATATACATCATGGCTGTCTGGTAAGTTGCTCTCATGTTCTTAAGGCCATAAGGCATCATAGGATAGAAAAAGGTACCCCAAGGGGTTATGAAGGTTTCACTAAGTTGATGTTCTGGGTTGATCCTAATCTGGTTATATCTCGAGAACCCATCCATAAAGGATAATAAGGCATGTCCAGTCATAGTATCAATAAGTTGTTCAATACTAGGCAAAGGGAAGTCATCCTTGATGGTTGCCTTATTTAGGTCTCAAAAATGCAAATAGGAATACTCTTGTTTTCTTAGGGACTACCACTATGTTAGACACCCATTTTGTGTAGTCACTAATCCTAATGAAACCAGCTCGATAGAACTTTGTGATTTTGTCACAAATTGCTAAGGCCAAATCAAGTATAATTTTGCATACTTTTTGCTTAACTAGTCTAATGATAGGATCTAGTATGATGTTTTGTTATACTAAGCATGGGTTTAGGCCTATCATATCTTCATATGATCAAGCAAAGGCCTTAATATTACCTTGTAGGACATTGGTGATGTCTTGAGCCTATTGAGGTTCTAGTGAGGAACTTAGTTTTAGCATTTTCTCCTCACCACCGTGTGTTGTGATAGGAATCTCAACTAGAGAGTCCTTAGTTATGTATCCCACCTCTAAGTCAAGGGTTTTGACTAGCTTTTTAGGCCGTTCTAGAGGTTTCTCTATTGAGGCTATGCAATTGACAAGATCCTCAAGCTCAAGATGCAGGCAATCAGGGTTGATACACCATTTAACATCACCATGAGGCCCACTTAGGCTCAAAGGTAAATTGATCTACTTCCAAGTATTCATATTTTATTCCTACATGTCAACCATAAGAACATTAAGTGGTACTTGGGTAAAGATGAGTAAGTAATGCTTAAAAGGCTATGAAATTATGCAAAAACATGCTACTCTAATGCTAAAAAATGCAAATGCAATCATATAAGGCTATAAATAAAAATGTAGAGATAGGTAGATGCAATGGAATAAAGGCTAGAACAAGGTTAAAAAAATTGATACAAGGTCACAATCGGTTACAAGCTTACCAGTTTCAGGCTATAATGGGCCATGATGTCAATTTTAGATCTTAGCAGACTATGATGCCAGTTTAAGGCCTTAGCAGGCCATGGTCACATGGTGCCAAATGGTGGTTAGGGAAGGTCAAGCCCCAACATCCAATACCAATAAAAGGCTAAAAAAGGCCATATAGGACTATAATAAGGATAAACACATTGAGATAAAAGTATTATTGAGGCTAACTAAGGTCAACAATGCAATAATGTATAAAACAAGTCATGATATGATAAAACAAGGCTAAAGTAAGGTAGAGTAGGATACATATAGTGAATCTTGGTCAAAACATGGTCAAAAAAGGATTAGCTTTTACTAGTTTTAGGCCTTAGCAGGTCATGGTTTAAGGCTACAAGGTTATTGGATAACTTTGGGCATCAATAAAGGTTGTTTAGGCATGTGCACCTGAAACCAAGATCTAGCAGCTGTACATCCCTTATTTGTGTTTTAAGATCATTTTAGAGGGTTTTGAGTGTTAACGTAAGTTGGAATGGCTCCCCCCCCACCCCCCCAATTTCCCATGCTATGCATGGTGGCCCCAGCATAGAAGAATGGGGGTGCTCTTGTTCTTTAGCTTTGGTATAGTCTGAGAGCACATCGACTAGGTTTTTAGGCTTCTAAGGTTGCAAATTGTGATTTCCCATGTTTTTTACTAATTTTGGTTATATTTAGACGCTATATGAGGCTATGTAAGGCTACACCCTCTTGATCCACACTAGAGGAGTTGCTCCAACATGGAAGATGGGGTTGGATGAGTTTCAGGGACTAAAATGAGGTTAGATGAGTGTAAAGATAAGGTTGTGAGGTTCTAGACTTCTCCAATATAGGTTTTTGATCTCTAGGAGTGTCAATCTACTACCAAAAGTGGAAAGGTAGGTTTTCCAAGTTGTTTCTATCCTACTCAACATGGAAGAGGCCTTTCTCAAAGTGGATGAATCATAGATCTTAGATTTAGACTAGTTTTGATCATAATTGACCAAGCATGTTAGCTCCCAGAGTCACTGGGGTCAAGGGCTAGGGTTTAAGGTCAAAACTTGATAGTTTTAAGTGTTTTTAAGTGGTTTTTTATGTCACCCCATTTCTTCAACATTGGGGCCACCATGCTCAGTGTGGATCCATCTAGGAAGATCTAAGGGAAAAAGCTTTTGATTATTTGTGATCAATTTTATAGTCTGATGGCTCTAGGAGGTGCAAAAAGGATCCTAGGATGCATGTAAGGCTATCTAGTGTTAGTTTGAGGTTTCTATGGGTCATTTATTAGTCACCCCTAGTATCCACACTAGCTAATCTTGATCAGCATGGTAGAGATAATCCCTAGCATGGAAGAAGTAAGGAAGCCTACTTTTTGGCATTTTTTATCACTTTTGGCCTTGCATGTATGTCTTTAGGGTCACCAATGTTGATGGTTGAAGGTTGGGCTCAAATTTTGGTCAATTGAAGGTTTTTAAATGGTTTTTGGGCTTACCCCTCTCCATCCACACTAGGGCTACCATGCTCAGCATGAATAGGATCCTTTCCAACATGGAGAACCAAAGGAGGGGTAATTCTGGATTGTTATGGTTGACTTCTATAAGTCTAATGGCCTCTAGAAGGGTTGGGTTATTGTTAGATGTTAATTTTCATGTAAATTTCATAAGTTTTAGCTTTACCCCCTTCCATCCATGTTGGGGCTAGGATGCTTAGCATGGATAGGGTTCTCCCTAGCATGGAGAATCCTTAAGGCATTGATTTTTGGAAGTCTGGTGGCTTTCGAAAGGGCTGACAAGGTTTTGATGTAAATACAAAGTAATTTGTCATTGTTTGGGTGTATCTAGAACTCCTCATGAACATTCCTAGTTGTATCCATGTTGGATATAGTTTGGCTAGCATGGATGAGATCTCCCTCAACATGGAACAACCAAAAATATTAGATCTAGGCTCTCTTGATAGCAAATTGGTCATGCATGTCAGCCTCCAAAGTTGTTGGTGTCAATTGTCAAGATTTGATGTCAAAATCCACTAGTTTGGAGGCACCTAGGTAACTCATGCAATCAACCCCCCTTCTTCCATGCTAGGCATGGTGACCCTAGCATGGATGAGAGAGGGATGATAGTTTTGTACATTTTTGATCAATTTTAGGGCATTTGGAGGCTTCAAAAGCTTCTAGTAGGGTCTAAAGGCAACTAGGGTAGGTTATTAGGCCATTTTTGGTTGTAAATTAGGTTTTATTGCATACCCCTTAGGCTCCCACATTACCTCCACATTGGGTAGCATGAAGGGAGGGTTCACCATCATGGAGAAGGCTATGGATACAAAATTAACTTGTTTTAAGGCCAAACTAGGCTACTGGGGTTATCAAGTAGTATTAGGTTAAAAAATGGCTACCAGACAGTTGATTTTGATAGTTTTGATCATCCTCCCATCCATCCACTCTAGATCCACACTGCCCTAGATGGGAAATGGAGGGTAAGTATGGGTGTTATTCCTTGTTCTCCATGCTAGGTAGTATTTCCCTAGCATGGAAGCCTAAAATGTCCAATTTTAACAAGATCCAACCTCTTTTCAGAGCTTAGGGTTGGATGAGGTAGGTTACAGTTGCCAAAAATGATAAGAAAGTTAGGTTTTAAGTGTTTGAAAAGGTGGGAGGCATGCATCCATGTTGGATCCACACTAACCAATGTGGGTACATGAGGGTTAAGGCTTAAACATAATTTTAGGTGTTCAAGGGGGTCAAAACCCTAGCGTTGATAGAATTTCCTAGTTAAGAGTGAGGGTGTATTGTGGGGCCCATTGCCCAATATTCAAAAATTTGAAAATTGCACTTATGTCCCATCATTCTTAGTGTGGAAAAGACATTTCCCCCTTTGCACTTTAGTGCACTTTGAGGCCCACTGTATAGAATTGGCAATAGGGGCTTAGGAGTAGGCATTTAAGTTTGGATTTAATTTTTATGGTTGGATTGCTAAGTGTTTGGCATAAATTATTAGTTTTTCATCACAAAAAACTTCCTAAAGCTTTGGCAGAGGTTCTTTTTCTTGCAAATTCCATTCATCCCTAGTGTGGAAGCACTAGACCTCCTCCCCTACCAACGTAGATACTCTAATCCTTTAAATTTTTTAGCTTTTGTAGCGTTGGTATGGCAAAGATGAAGCAGTGTGGAGGCAAGAGCAGGAATCCAAGGATTTAAAAGGTAGATGCATGTGCTAGGAACATCTTCAGACTTCCTAGGCTTGTCTCAATCTAAGTATCTTTCATGGACACTCCAAGGTAGGCAATTCCTAGCCATTTTTTCCAGTTTCTTAGCCATTTAATAGTTTTCCTACCTAGGATGGGGTTGTTTTTGTCAGATCTATGCCAACGGAGGGGTAGAATGAAATTCTAATGAAACCCCACCTCATATTTTGGTTTTTCATATAGATCTAAGGTTATTTTGTTATTTTGACTTTGGTAGATTCAATTTCTAAATTAGGTTTTGCTGTTTTATGTGCTTTTTTCATTAGTTTTGGTGAAGGAGTCATTTTTTCTAGACCTAGGCTTAGATATTTGTCAAACTTAAATTTCAAAAAAAAAAAATCCATCCCGTATTTTTATGGTTTTTATGTGTGTTTAATGTTGCATGGTTGTTTTGGCTTTAATTCATGGTGAAATAAAATTAGGTTTTATGAATGCTATGTGTTTTTAAATGTAAAAAGAAAGAATATTTTTAAATATTTTATTAAAAAAACGGCTAAATATTGCAACAATCTAAGGTTATGGACTTATAGATCTATGTTTAAGGTTTTTTATGGCTATGGTTTCATTCAATTTGGATTCGAAATGATGAAGTCATGGCCATTTTAGTTAGGTTGTGTAGTTGGGTTTTGTGCCATTTTTTAAAGAATTTCATGTAAAGTCATGAATTTATTTCAAAGAAACGGTAGGAATTTTGGCTATTTTCTCATGATTTCTATGTAGATTTTTTCTTAAGCTTTCCAATGGAGGTTAAATCACTCTATTTGGATTTAAAATGTGTTTTTGACAAATTTTTTCTTAAACTTGTGCAAAAGGGGGTTTTTAGGTGATGACTAGGTTACTACTCGTGTTTTCATGTTTTCTATTAAAACAGTTGTAAGTTTTTGGCCATGTTAATTATGGCTGAAAAGCTCACAATTTTAGGATTCTTTCTATGCTAGAATCACTAAAATTAAAGTTGAAATGAATTTTTTATGATTTTTTTTCTATAGTCACATGATTTAGGGCTTTTCATTGATGATCAGGTTATTGCTTGTTTTGATTTATTTTTTTGTCAAAGTATCTAAGAACTTTTAGAGTTTCTGGTCATGGCTATGTAGCTCATGATTTTAGAATTCCAATGGAAATAGAATTATCAAATTTAGGCTATATTTAATTTTTTACAAATTTTCTTGTATGGTCACACGCTTAGAGGTTTTTCTTGGTTGTAACAATGTACCCCTTGGGGATGGGCAACATAGACATGCTTTAAAAATTTTTATTATCAATGTCCTATGCTCTTGGGGATGCCTAAATATGTTAACTATGCTCTAAGAGTGGTTTTATGAGAAACAAAAATATTTTACTATTTTTAGTAAGCTTTTTCCTATAGTTCTCTAAGCTTTAAGGTTATTTTTATGTTAATATGTTTTTAGATTAAGGCATGATCTTTGGCTATAATGCATAATGACTAAAAGGGTTATAGTGATGTTGTTTTGGATTTTTTGAACAAATTTGGGTGAACACCTTAGAGTTTTTATAGGGGCTAATTTCACCCATAATTATGATGTTTTGTAAACTTGTAAAGAAATCCTAAGTAGTTGTGATATTTGTTTTCCCATGCATGACCTTGTAGAAATCGATACTCATCATGGTTGAGCTAGTGGGTGTCTTATGTTTCATTAGCAAAACCAAGGTAAACACCCCTTTTCCTAATATCACCTTGGAGAGGGGCTCTCTATGGTTCCAACTAGGGGCAAGGGAATTCCTTGCCTACATCCTATAAAACTTTAGTGTGATGCTATGATCACACTTATCTATAGATGTGGTTGTGGTCGTAGTGGAGACATTGATGCCTCAAGCATCTAGTCTAATTTCCAGGTTCATCACTTGAAGCACCACCAAATCTAAACAATGACATCCCAACTACAAATTTTGGCAAAAAGTGGGAACTACGCTCAACCCCTCTGTAGAACATACAAAGCATAGTCTCCTAGAGCATAGTCAGTTGAAGGGAAAAATCTTGAAATTTTGCCTAAGTGTTGAGACTACACTCTTCTGCAAGCACACCATTCTAGAGTGTAGATAGTGTAGTTAGTAGAAGGTCAATTTTCACAAATTTTTCAAACTATCAAGGCTACGCTCGACCCCAGTTGAGAGCATAGTCAACCTCTTAGGTAGAGCGTAGTTAAAAGGAGATAAGCTTCACAATTTTGTCAAGTGCCAAAACTGTGCTCACCTCTAATTGGAAGCATAGTCAGCCTCTCGGGGAGAGCATAGTCTACAAAAGAATCCATTTTTTTCAAATTTCACTAGTATTAAGACTATGCTCTCCTCTAGCCTAGAGTGTAGTCACCTTTTAGAAGAGTGTAGTTAGCAAGAATAATCTCTAGTAGCCTCCACAATGTAGCAACAATGCTTAGCCTAGCTCCAAAATGTAGTCAACTCACCTTCAGCAAGCATAGTTGGCAAAATGCTTCTCTTTTATATCCCCTTTTGTCCCAAAATTGTAACTATGCTTGACCCCATGCAAGAGAGTGGAGAGCATAGTCCCATAGAGCATAGTCTCTAAGTGTCATTTTTTAGGTACCACATGGTCCTCTCAGTGCACACACATGTGGTTGGAAGCGTAGTCAAAGTCCCATAGAGTTTGGCAAAGCATAGCAAAATGCAACACCATCAGCCCCATCAGTATACCAAATGAATAATAACTATGCTAAGTGTAGTCCTAGCCATTCCATCTACCACGTGGTAGTCATCTTGCATTTCCTGCTAACCCTAAACCTATAAATACCTATGCTCTTAATTTTTTTAAAGAGAAAAGAAAAAGAATAAGGGGGGAGGTCCTTTTTTTTAGTTTTGCAAGTTCAAAAAGTGGTTGGTGAATGAGTGAACAAGTAAAGTGGTAGACCATCAATAGAATACTACATCTAGTAATACATCACAGAAGTCAACTCAACAAATGAAGCCACCTTAATGAAACACCAGTTTGTGTGGTGAACAACCCAGGGACTATGACTACACTATTCACCTACACCTACTGTACACTACATACCTTCTAAACCCCCCTTCAGGTGTTAATTGTGCTTAACCCCATTTTGGGTGGTATTCTGCTTCACTTTCTTCACTTCTTTGCATTTTTTTGCACTGTATTTGCATTCTTCACCATTTTTACTATGTAGGCATGCTTGAACTATGCTCAAGTGGTAGTCCTTGTGCATTGACATTGTCTACCTCACTGAAACCCTTAACTACACTTGCCCCCCTTGGGTGCTTATAACTATGCTAGACCCCATGGACACCGCAAACATTTCTGACACCTTTAGCATCATCTTTTATTAGCACTATAGCTAACCATGCTACAACCCCATTACATCTAATAAGTCCTTATTCAATTGGCCAAACCATTTAGGGTATCCCATCTCTACCTCTAGCAAGCCCTTGTGCGGATCAGGATTAGGTTGTATGCCTATGGACCTCAATGTTTAAGCTATTAACATTTTTGATCATTACAGTTTTGGCACTAGAAGGAGGGAAAAATCATTTTTTCAAACTCCACTATGGTTTTCTCACATGCTCTTTATATCACAGTTGTTGGCTTTGGGCCAGCATAGACCATAACACCCCTACGGACCTATTGCACATGCGATAGTAGCTAGATCTTAAGGTAATGTAGTCATTTTCTACTAACCTATTGGTGTAGATTAGACCCTATAGTCGGTCCCCCTAGGACCCCACATAGCAACCCAAATCACACTCATTCCCACTACCTACTAAAAATCCATCATTTTAGTTGGAGCATAGTCATCTCCAACGTAGCCAGTGTAGTTTTCTCTTCATTGTGGAGAGCATAGTTAGCGTAGTCTACTCTCTGGTGTGTAGAGCATAGTTAGTGTAGTCAATGATGTTATCTTGGATAGGGTTAGTTTTAGCATAGTCCACAGTGTTTCATGATTAGCAACCCTTGTAGTTCCCTCTTGCAACTCAATCTGCAACCATGAGTCCAAATTAATCTTCGATGTTAGTCTCAAACACACTTGACATCTTGCCCATTCAACAAGAGACTAGGATTGATGACCCTAGGAGTCTCGTAATGGTAGCATGAAGGTAATCCCTTAGGTTATGTGATCATGACCTAGACATGTTGTGCAAAGCAATGAGTAGTACAACTTCATATGCATGAAGATTCATGCAAGGTTATCTATAGATTGCTTTGACATAGAAGAAAAATGAAACTATGAGTTGATCCATTGGGATGGACAAGAGTATATCCCCTCCTCATTTGATATCATCATGCTCATGGAGCCCTACCATTGGCTATTAGTCTAGCTCATTCGAGCAGGTGAGTGCAATGTAGGAATGAACTATGAGGACCTCCTAAGAGGAAGAGGAAAAGTTTGAAGCTCTCTTTAAGCATGAGGGCTTCTTTCATACCATCTTCCAATGAATGATTCATATTCTAGACCCTCCTTAGTCTAGTTCATCCATTCTCTTCAAGATAGTCATAGCACCAACATCACCTTCCCACTTTGCTAGGCCTAGGTCAATGCCTATAATAGTAATGCATTAGACACAACACACACATTATGACATAGTGGCTCCCCTTGACTTACCCTTTGTGGCATCATCGCAACCCATTTAGCCATCTCTACCCATAGTAACCGTATTAGCTCAACTATACATCCATGCAAGACCCGTCTCCAGGTCCTAAATGACTTAGGAACCCTATGTCTTACATGCTTTATCAGTGCCCTTGGTATCAAACCAACCCATGCATGTGTTGCTTGCCCCAATCACCATCCCTATAGCATAGCCAACGTATCAAGTGCATTGTGCAATCTTGTAATTTGCACCTAGGCCATGGACCACACAGCTAGTCCAATAATAGATAACACAGCCAATGTAGTTGGTTGAAGTGCCTCAAAACTTAGACCATGCAGTCCAGATGAGTCAAAGCTTGATAGAAGAGGTCAAGTGACTCAAAGCCACCTTCGTCAAAACTGTTAAAGTGGTGGACTTCTACAAAGATGACCCTATAATTCTTGTGGTTTTGCCTCTAAATCTTCCAACTAGAGTCTCACTGCCTCAATTCACCAAATACAATGGTGAGGGAGATCCCAATGCACATCTGGTCATGTTTAGGTCAGGGTTTCTACTATTTCAAGCATGGCTGCATGCCATCACTATGTGTTCAGCATGTCACTAATTGACAAAGCATTAGATTGGTATCATGCACTACCCAGAGGCTCTATCTCCTCTTTGGAGGACGTCTTGAGCCAATTTGTAACATGCTTCAAATACAACTTGAAGCTAGAAACAACCTTAGACCAACTAATGCAAGTTAAGTAGGGCCACCTAGAGCTCATGCAGAAGTTCATTCAATGCTAGAGTCCCTCACTAAATGAAATATGAGAGCCAATAGTTGAAACACATCTCCTAGCCATTTTCAAGGGCATGGTCAATGAATTTATAAAGTTAAAATAGTATTACCTAGGCTTGCAATCCCTAAGCCAAGCCTTCACTCAAACTAAAAGGATAGAAGATGTAGTAGAAGCTAGCAAGGACTTGGCCTATGTGCCCTATAAGAACTAGCATGCAAGGAGAGACAAAGAAAAGGGAAAGAAGAATGCAATAGTGGAAATTGTAGCCAAAGAAGCCAAAGCAATCAACCAAAGGTAGATGACTAGGTAGTCCAAAGCCCTAGATAACAACAAAGCAACCAACTCTAGTGCTAATGCAATCAACCAGCCTACATCCTCAGTGGCCATAGCGCAAGTTGTTCAAAGGTCTGACTTTGAGTGAAAGGATTACTCTAAGTATACCCCATTGCTGCTAAGACCTTCAAAGCTGCTAGAAAAATTGCTGAAAGCTAGATGCATCCAATACAAACAAATGTCCAAGGATGCTTACAAAAAACATGATAGATACTATGAGCTACTAAGAAATCCTACTTTAGTAGCATCAAATGAGCCCCCAATCCCAAGACATTTTAGGTTGGTTTGATTTTGCCATTACCACTAGTTTCCTAGCCATAGCACAGACTTTTGCCTAGCCTTGCAAGATGACCTACAAAGAATGATTGACAGAGGCAAGCTGGTACTTGACACTGCAAACCTGATTAGGCCTTAGAACTAGTCCATGAGGGCATACAATGACCCTCTAAATGTAGATGATGCTGACTATTTCATAAATGCTATTAGTATTGATGATGTTCTAGAATCAATGTAGTAGCCACTCATGGTCTAGGTGCCCTCTAGTAGTGCAAGGGTCCCTTAACCCCCACAAGTTTGAGGCCCCCTTTCATTATTAAAGCATCACCTCAAGCACACACAACGTCCTTCATAGTTAGGGTCCCCCCACAAGTTACATCAACAACAATTGTTCAACCACCCTTCCTTGTTAGAGTGCCATGACATGCTAGTCCCTCACCTATCTGAAGCCTAGTAGTAGCCAACACATTGATCCCTTTCTTTGAAGGGATAACCTCGCTATCAACATTAGCAGGTGCTCAAGGTGGCAATACAAGAGACTCAATGAGCATCTTGTGAACAAAATGATTAGGCAACATTAAGATTAAAGAGCACTAGGTCCACCAAAACCATCATATATCTACAGTTCCTATGACCAAAACAAGTAAAGAGCTCACAACAAGCAAATCACAAGGGAGCAATGAGGCCCCTAAGCAAGCCAAGCAAATAAAGCTTAAGTTGCCTCGATGAAAAATCTATCTCTTAGGCCACATTGAAGAAGTTAAGGCCAAAAAAAGCATGGCTAATGGAAAGGACTTCGTGGACACATTAGCCTAAGTCAAACAAGTGCTTAAATAGAAAAATACAATATTAAGCTTATATGACCTGATCATGACCTCATCTAACCACTATGAAGCACTCATGCAGATGTTGACCTCCATCCCTAGTATGGAGAACATCCCTATAGATGAGACCTCCATTCATGTAGTGATGCTACCCCTTACACCATAGGAATCAAGTTCTGCATCCCTAGCATTTCGTGATGAAGCAATCAAGGTCAATCCCGAGAGAGGCAAGGTCATAACAGCTTCTATGTTGATTACTATACGTTTTGGGAAATGCAAAATTTGCAAAGTGCATGTCAATGACTAAGCAGCAAAAAAAATAATACCGTATACTATTGTGGATAAGCTTAGTTTATGCATTTATTTGCTTTTTTTATGCATTTTCTAACTTATTTTACACTTCTACAGTTATTACTTTAATGCATGAAAAATATCAAAAATGCATAAAAATCATAAAATCAAAAATCACACAAAAAAGAGAGATAGCAATATGTGGCCTAGAATGGCTTTAAACTACCACCTCAGCCTACTACAGCCTAAAACTGGCAAGTCATACCACCTTTAACCCTATAGCAACAGCCTGCTATGGCCTTAAACTAGTAATGCATGGTCCAAAATGGTGAAATACTAGCATCAGCCCTCTTGCTATGGCCTCAAACTAGGTTAGGGCCTATCAAGGCCTTAAACTAATAACAAACTGGCTATGGCTCGTAATGACCTAGTATCGCTATCATTGCATAACTCTAGGCTAGCATAACAAATATTTGCTACATTAATTCATCATGTAAGCACATTAGCATAGGTTACATTATAAGCATACTTATAGCAAATGAAATAAAATCATCATATAGCAGTAAAAGTTTGCACCTTACACTTAGCAAATAGCCATACATAATAAAATGTGGCATGAATAACAACACATAGCCACCACATAGTATGAGTAGCATCACATAGCAAAAATGTAGCAAAAAACCTATGGGATTTGGTCATGCTTAGCTAGTAGCACTAGGTGGAAGTGGAGGTTCTACTTCCTCTATTGGGTTGTTGGGCTCTTTAACATCACCTAGAACTTGCCACAACAAAAAACAAGTAGATGTAATTAGTAAGCATGCATTACATGTAGCAATCTAACTCAAAAAACACAAAAAGCATAAAAAAAATAATGTTAAAAAAAAGGAACCTAGGAGGGTCCTGCATTGATGAGCTTTGAAGGTAATTTTCCAAGGCTAGCCTCCAAGTAATGAAAGATCTCGACTTTGGAAAATTTCATCTAGTCTTCCTAGCCAAAGTCAATACTTGCAAGGGTCTTGCCTTTGCCCATGATGGTCCATGTAGGTGGCTCTATGAAAAATGTGGTAGAAGAGGCCTCTCCAAAGGGGGTGATGATCTACCTCATGGGAGAGTCACTCATGACTGTACGTTGTGCAAACAAGTCATATGCTTGCTTCTCACCAGTCACCTCAAGAAACATCTTGAGTTGACAATGTTTAGTATACTCTTCCTTGTACCATTTCAAGTATGCGTTACACTTCTACTTGTATTGATGCTAATGATTCTTTTGCATTTTTTTCCACTAGTAAACCTTTGTGCTATAATTCTTCCAATCTTGGTTTTTTTGAGTAAGCAAGTCCATCTAGAGTTGCTACTCTACCAGCTCCTACGTGGCCTCATTCTTACCTCTGAGAGTGGCCTAATACCTAGCATACTTAATCTAGGAGGTGCACCAAGTGCCATCTCCCCTCAATATACCCCCTAGGAAGTCATTCCTGGATTAAAGATACATGATTTTCTCATCCTAACTATCCACCTTCTCCAACAATTTATGCATGCATTTTCATAGGTGCTCATGCAAGTGCTTATAGACCCATAAAAATTTGGCATAGGAAAGTGTGCACTTGTTAGATGTCTCATACATATGACAAGGCACCTAATCAACCTCAAGAGGAAGGTTGGGTAGAGCATCCAACTTTGCCACCTTGCTGGGATCCCATTGCAACCTAGGATCTGTAGCCATATGACAACCAGTCAATCTTAGTAAAAAACTAAGCATTTAAGCACTAAGCAAGATAGCACAAAGTGGAATAACATTGCACAGATACCTAGCTCTAGGTTTGCTTATTGCAAGTAGTCCACCATGTCCTTGATAATGCCTTTAATGAAAGCAAGTTTATCTGACATCTCTACCCATGGCTTCATGTGATAGGTAGATGTAGGCCCGCTGGTGGGAATAATTGACACTATAATACAATGGTGCAATTAGCACATGGCCTGACACAACTCAAGATGCTAGAGTAAACAAGGGAAGACAAATGGCAACTGATCCACCTTACTCACATCCCTGATGCTAACTAGAGGACCCTCACCCACATTGTCACGTGAATAATGTGAGTGCCCCACAGGAACCTTGGTCATTACTGATAATGACTAATCGATACCCTCTGAGGGATCTTGCATACATGTGGTCAAAAACATGTGTTTGATCCATAGCCTGGATAGCTACTCATGGTCTTGCACCATCCATCATCCATTATTCTACATGACCAGAAGCTTTGCAAACCTTCGTAGGTATCTTGCAAAGAATGCAAAGTGCACGTTGGACCTCGTGTGGAGGTTGAACTAGAGCCTAGAAATCTATGCATGTAGACTAGTGGCTATGTACCCAACCCAGTTAAACCTCATACCCTCTAGCAGCACCTCTTTCATCGTTGGTGCCTATTCTACCCCTAGGATCTTTCCTTTGAAAAGGCATGAGCATAGAATAGAGGGTAGAGCTCTCGCACCTCAGACATCTACAAATCTTTGATTGATATGCCTTTGTAAGATTAATTGTCCCATAACTAGTTCTTGATCTCCTCTCTATGGTCCACCTTCCTATTGGCCTTATCGATAATCATTGGGCCATCAGTGAAGATGCCAAAGAAATCAGCAAAAAAGGTCTCACTAAGGTCTAGCACTACCATCATGTTGTGCACTTAGGTGAAAAACTACCTAACATCACTGCTAAAGGAGTTAATGATGGTGACCATTTTGGCCATTGAGATACTCATGCTAAGGGCCAAGAATAGGTCCATTAATCAAACGTGTATAAGCTAAGTTGTCAATACATCTAGCACCCTATGGCATAGCCAGTGTTGCACACCCTCTACATGCTCATATTTCATGATGAGGGTAGCCTCTATATGACTTGTGGTGACCACCATCACCTTGGCTAAGAAAATCACTATTGCAACACAAAGCAAAACAACATTAGCACTTTGTGACAATCAAAAATGTCGATGGGTGGAACACTGAGAGGTCCATGGGTGCATAGTCCTAATCCAAAGTTTATATCAGGGCTTGCTAAAGGCAAAGATGGGGTGCCCTGAATGGTCCTATCAATTGAAAAGGGACTTACTAAATGCAACCAGGGTGCAACATGGTTAGCTGTGATGCTGATGCAAAATGATGTGAAGTGTTCAAGTGATGTCAATTGTGTTAACAGTGTCAGTGGATGTGAGCGTAGTCAAACATTTTAGCAAAAAATGAAAGCGTCATCATGCAAAGACCATCACCCAAGTGCAGCTATGTGCTAAAAAAAATAGAAAATGCAAGTAAAATGCTGAAAATGTAAAGAAGGAGAAAGATAGAAAACAAAAAACCACCCTAAATGAGGTTTAGCATAGTTAACTTTAGAAGGGGTTAGAAGGTACATGATGTACAAAAGGCATAGTGGACAATGTAGTCACAGTCTCAGGAGTGTCCGACAATGAAGACTAACATTCCACCATGGTGCATATGCCTACCGAGTGAGCTACCATGGTGTGTAGTGGGTTGCAATGTTCGGTGGACTATGGTGAGTTGTGGTGGTTTGCAACTTTTCCTCTCTATGGTTTGCCAAAATTCCTTTGGGTTTTTGTCTAACCAAACTGCCAAAATGCTAATCAACTCGAAATTTTTCCAACCTTGAATCTTGCCTAATGCTCAAATTTTGCTAGCCCTAAAAATGTTGAGGGTTGGGGTATTTATAGGGCTATGTTTAGTGTGAAATGCTGAGTGACTGCCACATGGCAGAGGGGAAAATTGGGACTATGCCATCACCCAACTATGCTCTTCACTAAGGCTAGTAGTGTTGTGCTCTACTATGCTCTTCCAAACTCTACGAGGTTGAGAGACTATGACTATGCCATCAAGTACATGTATATGCACCAAAGGTATCATAAGGTACCTAAAAAAAATAATTTTGGAGACTGTGCTCTGGGACTATGCTCTCCACTATCTTGTGTGGAGTTAAGCATAGTTACAATTTTTGGGACAAAAGAGGATATATAAAATATTTATTTTGCTATCTATTCTTGAAAAAGGTTATTTAGAGCTAAGCTGAGCACTAGTGCTACATTGTAGAGGCCTTTGAATGCTATTTTGACTGACTACACTTTAGACTAGGGAAGAGCGTAGTCCCACACGTAGAAATTTTTTGCAAAAAATGGCTATGTACTAACTTTTCTCTCTACAAGAGGCTAACTATGCTCTTGATTAGGGGTGAGCATAGTCCTAGCACTTGCCAAAACTTGTAGAAACTAGTTTCTAGTTGACTATGCTTGACTATGCTCTAGGCTAGTGGAGAGCATAGTCTCAACACTTAGAAAAATCTACAAAAACTATGCCTTGATGTTGACTACAGTTGACTACACTTTGGGGTAGTGGAGAGCATAGTCTCAGCACTTAGAAAATTTTGCAATGGCTAGCTTGACATAGAAAAAATTACAATGCTGGCCTTTGTGTTGACTACACTCTACATGAGGTTGACTACACTCTAGGGTAGTGGAGAGCATAGTCTCAACACCTAGAAAATTTTATGCTCAGGATGCTGAAGTCCAAATTTGGTGGTGTTTCATTGGCCTCTCTTTGTTGACATCTAAAGGAATGGCCCGTGAGACATTGACAAAGAATGAAAAAACACCACAGTAAGCTTAGCACCAACATTGCTCTCCATTACCTGATCAGATGTCATTGCACCATGCTCAAGAGTGCTATGGGTAGTGGTATGCTATGAGTAAAAGGTGTAGGTAATTTGCTGGGGATAAAAGGGAAGATGAGGTGTAAATATGATGTCATGATGTAAGATGCAAAGAGAGCATGGTTGTCGGTGACCATGGTGCTAGAGTGGCTTGCCCTTGAAAACATTAACCTCTCATCGAAGTGTTCATGAGAGATTCAAAGTAGATTCAAGGCTAGACCAGTTACAAAATTGCAACACTATTAGATTGCTTGGGGATGTGCTCTGTCCCCCCCTTTTTTTGGTGAGGGGAACCTTCTTTAGGCTCTGCATGTTGCTAAATGTTGACTGCGAGGTGCTTTTCATCAAGTGGGCTATGTGCCACAAGATGGGCTTTGCTTTGATGTTTTCAAAATCATGCCACATCTATAGGATAGGTGTTTCCTCCTCAGGATAACTTGTGTTGCATCTACCTATGCTTTGACTAGCCAATAGAGGCTTCCCACGAGATGAGTTGTGTTACGTCCACCTTGGGTTCTACAATTTGACTTGAAGAGGGTGTCATGTAGTCACAACACATATGCATCAGAGGGGTTTGCAATCTTGACTATGTGGGGGAATGCAAGAGTATTGGAACATAGGGGTGGATGCAGGTAGGCTATAATGGGGTAATAGGGATGTGCACTCTTAAGAGGCTTAGCTAATCCAATCATGCACATTAGAGTAATGTGGTGACTTATTACTGCAATGAGATGCATGTTTGGTTAATGACCTAGGGCTTCATCCTAAAAACACAACTCCAAGAAGATAAGAAAAGCATGCAACACACAATGCAAATAAAATGCTAGGGATGAAGATACTGCAAGTGTTCCAAAGGATGGACTAGTTGCAAGTGCTCGAAAAGCTAGTAAAATGTCGAGGGATGATGATGTTGCTAGTGTTACAAAGGCTACATTGATTATAGGTGCTCCATTCGAAGACTACAGTATCCCTACCCATGTGGTGTAGAAANGGAATTAGAGTTATACTCACTCACTTGTAAAATTATGTGTGACTAACTACAAACCCAATTTAAGGTTTTGGTAGATTATAGCCCTACTAGTTTAAGGTCCTAGCAGACCATGGTGTGTTGGTTTATAGTCCCAGTGGACTACTATGTGCCAATTTAACATTGTAGTGGATGAATTCTATGCCAATTTATCATCATGGCAGGCTGTCATGCCAATTTAAAGTCATGGTAGATCACTACACTAGTTTAGTATCATAGCAGATAATTACTATGCTAGTTTAACATCATAGTGGATAAGCTGCTATGCCAATTTAATGTCATAGTAGATGAATGTTGTGCTAGTTTAACATCATAGTAGATGATTACTATGCCAGTTTAACATCATAGCAGATGAGTTGTTGTGCCAATTTAACATTGTGATCCAAGGAAAAGATGCATTAGTTTGACATCATAGCGAGCAAATGCTTACCTTGCTTTGTTGATGTGTGGTGTTGCATGCTAGGCATAATACGGCTTTAGGTATGAATGATTCAATTGATTGGCAAACTCATTTCCATCTTGATCAACAATCTTGAATGGTCCATTGTCATAGGCCTTAGTGACCAAGAAAAGCCCTTCCTAGTTGGCTAAGAATTTATCCATAGGTTCATGAATAGCCTTGAGGACTAGGTTCCCTTTCTTGATTGGGCACTGATGCTAGTTGTGATGGTGCTTTTGCCATTGCTGTTCTTGATAATAGTCAATGTGATCAAGCATCTATAAGCGTTCCTCCTCTATTGAGTCAAGGTCTATGGTTCTCAACTTATCATTTTGAGCTTCATCGATGAAGTTTAAGAGGATCACCTAGAGCGATGGAACCTATAATTCAACCAACAAAATTTCTTGAGATCTATAAACAAGGCTATAAGGTGTCATACTTGTCACTATTCGGCATGTTGTGCAATAGGCCCAAAGTGCATAGATTAGTTTCTGATGACATCATCATTTGCCATTACTTAGCATTTTCTTGAAAAGGTTGACAATGACTTTGTTAGTGGCCTCTACTTCCCCATTTCCCTGAGGATAGTATGGCAAAAAAAAAGGAATGTTTGATGCCAAAGTGCTCACAAAGGCTTTAGTTTCAACACTATTAAACTATGGCCCATTATCCATTACAAGGATAATGGATAAGCAGAAATGAGTCACTATGTTATCTAGCAAGAATTTGCAAACTTGTTGTGATGTTGTCTTCCTAAGGGGAATAGCTTCAAACACTTGGCGAAATACTCAGTTGTGGTTATTATGAAGCTATTCCCTATAGAGGACTTAGGTGTTATGAGTCTGATGATGTCCAAGCCCCAACATTGGAACGACCATGTGATTTGCGTTGTGTGCAATTTAGTTGGTGGCACGTGTATTAAGTTGTCATGCCATTGATAAATGTCACACACTTTGACCTTCAAGACATAATTGCACTCCATGTAAGGCGAATAATAGCCTAGAAATTTAATTTTCATTGTCATTGCCCTAAGTGCTATGTGGCCTCTGAATAATCCCTCATGGACTTATTCAACAAACATTTTTGCTTTGCCATTACTTACACAAGTTAACAGTATGCCATCATAGGATCTATGAAATAATGTGTTATCATCCATGATGACATACTACCATGAACATTTACGTATTGCACCTTTTTGGGTAGTGGTTAAATGTTATGGAGGCTCACCCTATAGAAGTTATGCATTGATGTCATCGTACCACTCTCTTGTATGGGTTGTGCTTATTGTGGCTATGGATACAATGTCAATAACTTGTGTGATAGGCACAGTACAATCTACCACCGAGGTAGGTAATGTATGAAACATGTTAGATGTGATGCTTAGGGCTAATGTTGCTAGTGTGTCAGCTATGGCATTTTCATTTTGAAGGATATGTTGGACATTAGCAGTTGTAAAGTGTTAAAGAAAGTGCTTTGCCAAGTCACAATAATATTGTAAATGTTGGGCCTTATAGGCATAAAAGTTTATTACCTGGTTGATCACTAATTATGAGCCACATTAGATTGCTATGTGTTAGATCCCTAGGTTGTGTGCTGCAAGGATACCTCGGAGGAGACCTTTGTACTCTACCACATTGTTAGTGCAAGGAAATGCGAGATGATATGCGAAGGGTTGAATATCCCTAGAGGGAGGCATGATAATGATAGTAGTGCTACCTCTTTGGGAGGTTGAAGCTCCATCAAAATGCGGGAGTGCCTCATAGTTGTTAAGCACTTGGCTAATGCTACTAACATGCTCATCTGGGAATTCAAGATCTCTGGTTGCTTGATCATTTATAGGTGAAGCCGTGAGTTACGTGGCTATAGCTTGACCTTCTGTTAAGGCTTGCGCAACATAGTGTAGGTCAAACTCAACTCTTATTACTTTTCATCATGTGATTCAACTACTTTTATAGATATTTGTTGTTATTGCTTAGAGTACATTGTTTTTGCAAATGATATTAACTTAACTACGGAAGAGGTAACGCCTCCACTTCTTCAGTGAGAAGACTAGGGCAAGATAGTAATTTTCCACAACATTGTATTTCACTTCATGGGCTATTAATGTGTGGCTTAGGTAGTAAAATGGGACCTTTGTGCCATCATCTTGCTTTTAACAAAGTAGAGAAATGATGGATGTGTGAGAAGTAGCAAGGTAGATGTAAAAAGGTTTATCTCCTTGCTGAGGGTGAACCATAGGTAATTGTATAACCTCTTGCTTAAGGTTGACAAATGCTTGTTGGCATTGAGCTGTCCAGTTGAAGTGGGCTCCTTTCTTGAGTAGATGTTGCATTTGTTGTATCTTATCAGTTAACCAGGTGATAAACCTACATATGAACTATAGTCTATCTTGCAACCCTCATAGCTCCTTAAGGTTGGTCAGGGGTGCTAAGTTAGTTATGGTCTTAACCTTATCAGGGTTTACACGTATACCTACTTTAGATACTATAAAGCTAAGCATCTGACCCATTCTAATGCTGAAAACACATTTCTTGGGATTTAACCTAAGCTCATTTTCAGGCAACATTTAAGCACTAGATCTAGATCATTTGTATGGTTGTGAGCCATTTAAGACTTAATGGTGATGTTGTTGATGTAGTCATTAAGAAAACTTAACATATAATCACTAAAGATGTATGTCATTGCACCTTGATACATTGCTCCTATGTTCTTGAGTCCAAAGGCATCATGGTATAAAAAAATGTACCCCAAGGGATCATGAAGGTTGCATTAAGTTGGTGCTTAGGGTTGATCCTAATCTGGTTGTAGCCCAAGAACCCATCCATAAAGGATAACAAGGCATGTCCAGCCATGGTATCAACCAATTGATCAATACTGGCAATAGGAAGTTATCTTTGATGGTTGCCTTGTTTAGGTGACAGAAGTCTATGTAAATATGTATACTTCCATTTTTCTTAAGCACAACTATGATGTTGAACACCCAGTTTGCATAGTCAATAGCTCAGATGAAACTAGCTTTGTAAAGCTTGGTGATTTCATCACATACTACTAAAACCACCTCAGGTCTAACCTTGTACACTTTTTGTTTAACTAGTTTAATGTAGATGTTATGCTGGACTAGCCAGGGATCTACGCTTGGCATGTCCTCATATGACCATGCAAATTTTTTGATGTTATCATTAAGCACCCTAGCGATGTCTTAGGCATACTAGGGCTCTAGCAAGGAGGTTAGTTTTAGCATTTGCGACTTGTCGTTGGGTGTAACCACAGGGATCTCAATGGGGGGATCCTCTGTGATGTCCCCCACTTCTAGGTCAAGAGCCTTGACAAGATGATCAGGCTAGTCTAATGGTGCCTCTATAGATGCTATGTATTCATTGTATCTTGTAGTCTCAAGATCTAGGCAATGAGGATCAATGCACCATTTAATATCACCATGAGGCCTTATGAGGATCAAAGGTGAGAAGATCTACTCCTGCATAGCCATGTCATGTTCCTACAAAATGAACCAAAAAAATGTCAAGAAATACTTTTTTTAACAAAGTGAATATGCGTAAATGTAGAAAAAGCAATGCGATGAAATTTGCCTAAGTATGCATGTAGGCTATTAAGAAAGGTAAACATGTTTGTGCTAGCTTTAGGCCTTAGCAGGCCATGTGCATGCTAGTTTTAGGTCTTAGTGGATTGTAGATGTGTCAAACATGCTATTTCAAGAAGGCCTAGCCATGCTTCAGGAGTTGAATTAGCTTAGGCATTTGCAGGGTGACACAAAATTGAAATTTTTGGCTATGTATGGGGTGACTATGCTCTTACCCAGCTATGCTCTCATCCAACTCTCCACTGGGCATTTGGTGTGGAGCATAGTTTTGGATTAGTGGATCATTAAATGATGTTGGAAGGGTATATAGGCATGTTTTTACCTTGTGTAAGTTGTCATTTTCTTGCTTTCAACCACAACGTCCAAAGCATACTCTTGTTGTTGCTATTGTGTTGTTGTTAGTGAAGAGCATACTTGGAGGAGAATGACATGCTGGAGTAGATGCCTACACCTAAGACTAGTGAATGTCATCGAGGGGAAGAGACCACTAGGCCACCTACCATAGGCACACATGATGGAGAGGAGGGCATTAGCATTTGCTAGGTACACCAACTACACTTTTCCCTTTACTCATTTTTTGTCTTTCATATTGTTTCATCGATGAGGCTTTAGGAGCATAGTCCCATGCACCCTACCATGGCACCCTATTGTGGTGGTGGCTGCCACCATGTGAGCCATCATAGCTATGGTAGTAGGGAGGGATCCTTGGATGGTAGGGTTTTTACTAGGTCATGGGATTTCTTGCTTGGGGATCTAGAAGGGGCCATAGATTGCATTTCGTGGCACGATAGTGGGGGAATGGCTATTGCTAGGCAACCACAAGGGTTGTGCACAGGGTTGCAAGGCTTGATGGTCCTATGCGACTATGACTCTCACTGTGTTATTTTTTTTCTACTTATTTCTTTGGGTGTGGCCACAAAAAAGAATATCATTGTGGGAATTTTGGGGACATGCCTGTGTAGGGTTTATGGGTAGGGGGTAGGCACTATGGATTAGTCACTAGGGTTATAATGATAACCAACAAGTGTCCTACCATGGAGGTAAGGGATGCAACAAGGGTTTATCCCTATGTTTTTCCTTATTTTCTTTCTTTTTCTAAAATTTTTTTGTCTATTTTTGGCACAGGCCAAGGGCCAGGTGTATTATGTGCTGTGAGGGTCATGAGAGTTATTGCACCCTATAGTGTGCCATAAGGGCTGTGGGGATGATTTTTCCTTGCAACATGATTGTAGGAGAAATGAGGATGATCGACACCAGGGTACATTTTTTTGTTCTTTTTTTTTATTTTTGAGTGAAGGAAACAATGGGGATGTAGCCTACCAAGACGATGGGTGAAGGGGATTGTTGGGCATGGTGTCATGGGAGACTACACTCTCCATGATTGTGGTACTATGCTCTCCACATATTAAGAACATGGCCCAATAAGTGTTTGTAAAAATGCCTACATTACAAGTGTTTGGAAAAATGCCTGTTATTTGGGGCTACGCTCTTCACATTTTAGAGCATAGTCAAGGTGGCCCCAGAGTTATAAAAATTTCACCCTCCTCTTTTTCAAACTACACTCTCTACTGAGGTAGCCCAGAGTTAGAAAGCATTTTGCAATTGTTTGAACTATGGTCTGTACTGAGGCAATCTAGAGTTAGAAAAAATTTTCAAAATTTTGTAAACTATGCATGATGCTAAACCTATAAAAATGCTAAGCCTGTGAAAACATGTTGTACCCTAGTGAGTACAAGGTGCATCAAATGGATTGGTTGACATCCTATACCTACAAGCCATAGAGGGCATTGCCAAAATTAAGAATGTTTAGTAATCCATGTTGTATTATGTTAATGTTACTAACTTATCTTAATAATTTCATGCCAAAATTTGCATCTATGTATGTATTTAATGTTTTACTTATTGCTTAGCAGTTGCAGGGTGCTGTTGAAGCTTCTCTTGATTGTAGTAAAGCTTGTGGACATCCTATGCTACATAAGCAAGCCTATTCCTCACATGCCTATGCTAGATATGCAGGTGATGTGGTTCCAAATAGGGGCTCGTAATTTCCTGGAATACTTGTTGTAGTAATTTAGTGTGATCATGTGTCACACTTGGTAGTGGAAGCTACTAGCACCATCACTAAGATGTTGTTGCCCAGGGCTAACTGAGGCATCCTAAATTCATCTTAAATGAGCCTACTACTAGCAGTGATGGAGCAGGTGGTTTGGGCAGAGGTCCTAGGAGTGCTCAATACCTATCCAAGATACAGTGCATGACGAGGTTTGGTTGCTACAATAAGAACAACACCCTTTTTATTAAGTTGCAGGTACACACCTTGTTCTAGAACCCACCTGAAACTATCTATTACACTGAAGGGTAAGTGCATTTATGGCTTTCAAAACTTTTTCACCACCAGCTCATGTCCAATTTGCTAACGACTTATGACTAATGCTAGGTTTAGAGTTGACAAGGAGGGATTGCATGATGAGTTAGATGCTCTAGCCTTAACCCATACTACCTTGGAAGTATTCTCATCTAGCATGAATGTTTGAGCTACTATGATTAAACATGTGGGGCCCAATATGGGGGATTACTCTACCTAATACCTGAAGACATATGAATGGTGTAAGACCCATGGCTAGTTGGATGAGGAGTGGGCTACTACTGAGATTAACATCAAGGAGATTCTTGTAGCACCACCCTCATCTCACACCCCATTTTTGGCACGTATGCATCTATTATTTTGGGTTATGTGGTTAGTTGTGTATGCCTGTTAGTTTTCCTTTGCATGATGCTAATGTTGTTTTGCCTTTATTGTAGTGGCAGTTTCCTTAGGTGAGGTGACAGTGATTGCCATGGGCCACACAGAAACCACCCTTATCATGAACTATGGTGATGTGGAGGGTTTATAACATTGGTTGTGCCACAAAGCATCAGATGCATTGACGACTCGACTCACACATGTAGGGTTGATGGACCTATTTTGGCCCTTAGGCCAAGTATCCCGGTGGCCAAAATGGTCACCATCATCGACTCCTTTAGTAGTGACATCAAGAAGTTTATCACTTGAGTGTGTAGTGTGATGGTTGTGTTGGACCTCAACGAGACCTTCTTTGTTGACCTATTTAGACTTCCTACTAATGGCTTGATGATTATTGATAAGGCTAGCAAGAAGGTAGGCTATAAAGGGGAGATCAAGGACTGGTTGGAGGCCACTCAATTTCATAAGGGCATACCGATTAAGGATGTTATTATGCCCAAGGTGTAGGAGCTCTACCCTCTATTTCGCACTCATGCCTTTCCAAAGTTGTTGTTCTAAGGAAAGATCCTTGGGTGGAGCAGGCATAGGTGATGAAGGAGGTGTTTCTAGAGAATACAAGGTTCAATTAGATTGTGTACATTGCCACTAGCTTGCATGTGAAGATCTCTAGATTGCAGTTTAACCTCCAAGAGAGGTCCCATGTCCACTTTGTGTTTTTTGAAGGATACTTGCGAAGGTTTGCATAGCTCTTGATTATGCTTAACAATAGGCAATGGGTGGTGTAGGACCATGAGTAGTTGTCCAAGCCATGGATCAAGCACATGTTCACAACTACACACATGCAAGATCCCCAAGAGTGGATCAATGAGTTGTTATCCATAATGACTAAGGGTTTGGTGGGGTAGTCACATTATTCACGAGATAGCATAGGCAAGGGTCCTTCAATTGGCACTGGGGACATGATTAAGGTAGACCGCTATATAGCAGACATGGTCGGGCCATCTAAGGTCAAGACCAAGAGGCCACATCTTATAGAGGAGGTTGCCCCTACAGTCACTAAGCCAAGTAGCAAGAGGATCCGTATTAACCTTCAAAGCTTGCATGCAAATGTAGCAAGTTAGTATGTGTAACTTCTTAGATGCATTAATTATATTTATGTGTGTTTATGTTTTTATATTTTTTTCTTTTATGTTATATTGTTGACTAGCTAGTGATGTGCATGTGTGTACTAATGTGCTATGTGTTAATCGCAGAGATAGAGGAGAGGGCTTCAAGAGCAACGGTCGGGGCAACACCAAGAGAAGTGCCTCCTCAAGCTAAAAAGGTAGTGACACATGGGGATTAGATTTATGAGGTAGTAGAGACCCTTCAACATTTGGAGGAAGAGGGGTTTCTCCACCCTAATGAGGGTGATTTTGATAGCTTATTTGATGGTGCGTAGCTAGGTGAGCCCCCTGCACTCACGCTTGAGGGCTTGCTAGGTAACTAACTTGGATTGTCATCTGTCCTTGCTTTTTTGCTCTAGAATTTTTATCTATTTGATTATATGCTAATTACATCTTTATATTACAGCATTAGATATTCCCACTAGCAATCCCACATCCACCTATCACATGGAGCCATGGGTAGATATGCTTGATAAATTCTCTTTCATGGAAGGTATCATTGAGGACATGATGGACTGCTTGTAACAGGTGGATCCTGAGCTTGGTACATGTGTGATGTTATTTTTCTTTATGTTAATTTACTACTTGAATGCTTAGTTCTTGGTTAAGATTGATTGATTGTTGCATGTCTATAGGTCCTAAGCTACGGTGGGATTCGAGCAAGTTGGCCAAGGTGCATGCCATTCTTGATCTCCCTTCTGAAGTTGATCAAGTGCCTCATCACATGCATGAGACATTGAACAAGAGTGTGCTTTCTTATGCAAAGGAATTCTGGGTTTGCAAGCACTCAAATGAGCACCTGTGGAAATGCATGCATGAGCTATAGGAGAGGGTGACAAGCCAAGATATGAAGATCAAAGATCTTCAAGTTAGATATGATTTCTTAGTGGCTAGATGTTGGCACATTCAGCCATTTCATGGAACAGTAAGATTCATTTTAAACATTATTGTAAGAATGGGAGAGTGTAAATGTGTTATTTCATACCATTGGTATGGGATCTAAGAGAGACCATAATATTATTGGTGGAAATAATGATGCACATATGAAAGGTAGTAAGTAGAAGATAGCAAGAGACCCCCTGCCAATGGTGAATGAATTGACAAGCAAGGAATTCTTCATTGTTAGAAATATGTTCAAGAATTGATCATTTGGATACTGGTAAAAAAATAAGAGAAGAGCACTGGAAATAAAAAATTGGGAAATTATCAGTAGATGTTTACTAATGGAAAAGATATTATTAACAGTAAATACGATGATCTAAACTATGGTATTTCTCATGCTTTGGAAAGGAGACACGTTGGTACTAACGCAGCAAAGTGCTAAGGTTTGTTGATCTGTAATGGCTTCTGTTTTTACGCATAAGCCCGACTGTTTTCTTTGGCCCCAAATCAGCAATGCCCTTGCCGGGTGCATTGTGCCAGAATCGTGCAAGGACGTGGGTTCAAAGACGGTGGAAGGAAGAGCTCTCATGGCCATTGCCACTTTCAAAACAGAAACAATTTCAGTTTCAAAATTTTTCCACCAATATGTAGCTGATCCACCCGCCTTCGACTCCTTCCTGGATGTTCTCTATGTTCTGCAATGCGCACATTGTGTGGAGATTTTTCTGGCTATTACAAGGCCATTCTTAACTTACCATACCAGATGCCGTCATTCCCTGATACTCTAATCCATGACACGTTCGCCCTTGACTTTGCAATCAACGATAGAAATTTGGAGGATGATTCTCAGAAACAAAAAAAACGCAGGAAGCCTTAAGAGAATTTAGGGCAAAACAAAACAAATTGTTACTAGCTAACACACTTTGGAAGGTTACTAGCTAACACTTTGGGGAGCTCTCACTTGAAGACACACTCTTGGAAATTGTGAAGGATTTCTTGTAAGATGACTTGCTAAAGAAAAGATTTCACCCTCTTTGTCATAGTCCTATGAGTTATGTTTTTTATTTTTATTTTGTTTAAATTGTTTAGTTAGTGGTTTAGATAGTATCATCCTTGGCAAGTAATTTTGGGATTTTTAGATTGTTCTTATTGTTCTTGTTGCTCGATAGAAAATTTCTGTTAAAATTTTGCCATAGAAGTGCTTATGTTTGAAAGCCTTAAGAGCATTTTAGTAGTGAATTTAGTTATTGTGCAACGTATAAGAACCACTATTGGGATTGTTGTAAGAGAGCCTCTGCTTGTAGTCATGCCGTTAAACGATTCAATAGTCAAGAGGGTTTAGAAAATCTTTGGTATTTTGATGGGACTAGAATAGCTTCTTTTTATCTTTAAAGTGAATCTCCATGATATTTCAATCAGAAATTATCAAGTCTTTTGAAGGTTTTGNATCTATTTCTATGGAATCTTGCTCTATTTCTAGTTTTCTTGTGGAACTATCTCTTTCTCTAGGGAAAATTAGAAGTAGATTCACAAAGTTGTGTTCAAATGTTTTTGCAAAATTTTATTTGTTAAAATTAGGTATTATAAGGACCATGTAGACTAGGCAATTAAACAAAATAGGAACTCTCAACAACTCACAAGTACTTGGCAAAGTTGGTTGAATCTCTTTAAGATATGTCATTTGTAGTTTACACACAACGCAATCATTTCATTTTTCACAACCGCACGCTGCAACAGAACACACACATACTCACATTAACTACTAAGTCTATTTAGAGGTATCTGGGCCTTGGTGTTGCCAGAGACCAGCAAGCACCTAAATCCTGTTCGAGGACACTCGTTGGCAGTCGTGTCCCAAACGGTCGCCAACACTAGATCATAGGGAGACAACACCTCGCATACCTCTGAGATCGAGTATGCTTGATATTAGATAGCTCTCAAAGGTAAGAATGATGCCACATGGGAGCTGATAGAGTAGTGTCTATAGATGGACTTACTCACCTAAAAGGACTAGGATTGGAAGAGCTATAGCATGAAGGTCTATCAATGGGGACAAATGTAGAAGAACCACAAGCACTAGCATAAGCGAGAGCATGATGTGTACCTACGATGGTACAAGGAGAAGTCTACCAAATGTCATTGCCTTGAGATGTTTCTTGAAGTAATAGGAAGGAGGTAAGCATCTGAGTTGTTCGTGCAGCACATGGTGGTGAGTGGCTCTCCTAAGAGGTAGATCATCACCCCTTTCAGAAAGGCTTCTTCTCCTACCTTTTTGATGGAGCTGCCCACATGGACCATCATGGATAAAGGCAAGTTTCTTGTGGGGATTGAGATTGACTTTGGCTAGGAGGATTGGACACAACTTTCTAAGGCTAAGATCCTCCAACACTTAGAGGCAAGCCTTGGAAAGTTACCTACAGAACTCATTCATGCAGGGTACTCTTAGATTAGTTTTTCTATGCTTTTTTTGCTTTTTACATGTTTTGTTTTGAGTTAGCTTGTATGATGCATGTTTGCTTACTAATTGTGCATTTTTTATTATGGCACGGTGATAGGTACCAGGAAATGCTACAGGCCCTAATGACACAGTGGAAGAAGAGGAACCTCCACTTCTACCTAGCACCACCGGTCAAGCATGACTAGATGTACACCTACTACTAGTCATTTTTTTGTTATTTTTTCTATATTTTTGCCACATGATGCTACTCATTCTATGTACTGATATTCATATGACATCTAATGAATGTATTTGCTATATATAGTGTGCAATTTGTAAACTTTTTTATGGTCATTTGTAATACATTTGCTATGCTTATAATGTGGTGAATTAATGTGCTAATTTAGGATTATGCAATGATAGTGTGACTAGGAAATTGCAAACCCCATGCTAGTTTAAAGCCATAGCAAGAGGGCTGATGCTATTTTAAGGCCTTTTTGGGCCACTGTGACAAGATTGAAGGTGATAGTTTAAGGCCATTCTGAGCCACAGTAATTGCTAGTTTAAGGCCTTTTCAGGCTGTGGTGATAGTTTTAGGCCATTTTGGGCCATGTGTGTTATGTGTGTTTTTAGTTTAAGACCATCTTAAGCCATATGTTGCCAGTTTAAGGCCATGGTGAGTTGGATATTACTAGTTTAGGGCCATTCTAGGCCATATCAAGAGGATTAAAAGTGATAGTTTTAGGCCATCCCAAGCCATAGCGATAGTTTAAGACCATTCCAAGTCTTTTTGATATGATTAATGGGGATAGTTTAAGGCCATTTTGGGCCACTATGAGGGGATTGAAGATGGTAGTTTTAGGGCATTCTAGGCCATGTGTTGCTAGTTTAAGGCCATGGCGAGCCATGTATACTACTAGTTTAAGGCCATTTCGGGCTAGGCATTGCCAGTTTAAGGCTCTAGTGGGCCACATGTTGCTAGTTTAAGGCCATGGTGGTCTAGACATTGCTAGTTTAAGGCCATGGAGAGCCATATATGCTACTACCTCTCATTTTTGTAATTTTAGTTTTTATGATTTTTATGTGTTTTGATGTTTTTTTACACATGAAAGCAAATGCATTAAAGTAAAAATGGAAAAAATGGCAAAAATGTAAACTAGGCTATTGAATGTGTAGGCAATGCATACGGTAAGCTAAGTAATTAAACTAAATGAAAATAATATGCTACAGTACTAATGCAACAAAAGTAGGAAGTAGGATGTAGGATGCATGGAAGCAAATAGCAGGCAGGTTCCTAGTGTGCTTTTGGAATAAGGGGGTACCTTAGTTGTGTAGTTGCTTCCTAACTTGATGTAGATTAGAGGATGCGTGGGGCCTAGATTGCACTATTTGATAGTCTTCTTGACCCTTGCTCACTATGTTGAAGGGAAATTCTATCCACAAGGCATCCTCTAGAAGGTCAGTGACTTCTATTACCTCTTCGAGTGTGTTGGCCTCACATGTTTCTTTGTCTGCAAAAGGTGCATCATTAGGAAATTTAACCTCTAACCCTTGGTACATATCTATGTTGTTGATAGTTGGAGGGGCAGCATTATCACCATGGATGTTAACTTCACCACCTTCATATGGAAGGTGGATTTCCTAATGAATTAGGGAGGAGACAGCCCATAACTGGGCCAACCAAGGCCTACCCAATATTAGGTTAAACCCTAGCATTTCCTCTATGACAATAAATTCAGCACTGGTGGTGAATTTCTCCCCTGCTACAAAAGTTATGGTTACAGTACCCTTGACAATGATGCATGACCCATTGAAGGACTATAGGCATGTGGTGGTTCTTGTTGACTTGATTAGATCTACGAGGCCTAGTTTGTCAACAACAGGGTATGGTATTACATTTTTTTTCATCCAATTATCAACATGCATCCTATAAATGTTAAATTTCTCAACATGTATGGTGATAAAAACATGGGGGCTATTATGACCTTACCCTTCTCAGGGTTGACCTTAATTATGTCATCATGAAACACAAGGGATGTGGATCCCAATTCCTATAGTGCAAGAGGGAACATCACTTTGTGGATGGAGTTCTCATCTACAAGGATGTTCTCTATGATAGGGATGGAGGTCAACATCTGCACCAGTGCCTTACAATGGTTAGATGAGGTCATGATTAGATCATATAGGCTCAATGTGATGTTCTTCTATTTGAGTGCTTGCTTAACTTGGGCTAATGTATTTACAAAGTCATTACCATCAGTTGCATTCTTATTGGCGTTGACTTCTTCCATATGTCCTAGGAGACAGATTTTGTAGGGAGGTGACTTGGGCTTCATTGGCTTGGCCTGCGCAAGGGCCTAAGTGCTTGGTTGTGAGTCACTAGTGGTGGCCTCAGTTGTTTTGGCCATGGGGACTACAAATAGAGGGATTTGTTTTGAAAAATCAAGTGCCTTTTTCTCTTGATGTTGCCTAATCATTCTATCTATGAGATGCTCATTAGGTCTTCCAGGTTGCCACTTAGAGGGTCTGTTAATGTTGCGAGCAAGATTAGGCCTTGGATGGAAAGGGACTAATGCGTTGCCCACTACCAGACTTCAAGTACATGAGGAGTCAGCATGTTGTGACACCCTCATGACAAAGGGTGGTTGAACTATTGTTGTTGTGACATGCTATGGGACCCTAACCATGAAGGAAATTGTAGGTGCTTGAGGTGGCACTTTGACAATGAAAGGGGGATTTGTACCCATGGGGGCTGAGGGGGCCCTTACATTGCTAGAGAGCACCTAAACCACAAATGGTTGCCATGCTAGTTTTAAATCATCATCTATACTAATAGCATTTATGATGTAACCAACATCGGTTGCATTTAGAAAGTCATTGTAGACCCTTATGGATTAGTTTTGTAGCCTAACCGGGTTTGTAGCATTGAGCACCAATTTGCCTCTATCGATCATTTTTTGGAGATCATCTTGTATGGCTAGACAAAAATTTGTACTATGACCGAACAACTGGTGGTAATGATAGAATCAGTCCAACCAAAAATTCTTTAGGACCAAGGCTCATTTGGTGCCATCGAGGCAAGATTCTTGAGTAGCTCACAGTATTTATCATGCCTTTTATGGGAATCTTCAAACATTTGCTTACAGTGGATGTGCCCAACTTTCAACAATTGATCTAGAAACTCTAACAGTTTCAATGGCAATGTGGTGTATTTGGAGTGATCCTTGCACTCAAAATTAGGCCTTTGAATATCTTGCATCATGGATACTATTAATATAGGTGGATTGGTGGCTTTGGCACCAGGGTTGGTAGCTTTGTTGTTAGCTAGGCTTTTGGGCAGTCTAGCCATAGGCCCTGGGTTGGTTGTTTTGGCCTCTTTGGCCATAGTTGCCATGATTGCACTTTGCTTCCACTTATCCTTGTCCTTTTTGGCATGTACATTTTTATAGGCCATGTAGGCTAGGTCCTTACTAGCTTCAACTGCATCTTGTATGCTCTTAGTCTAGGCAAAGGCTTGGCTTAGAGACTGCAGGCCCAAATAGTAAAGCTTTGATTTTATAAAATCATTAACCATGCCCTTGAAGATAGCTAAGAGGTGTTCCTTAGCTATGGGCTCTCATATTTCATTCACCGTAGTGCTCCATTGTTGGATGAATTTTTGCACAAGCTCTAGGGGGCCCTACTTGACTTGCATTACCTGGTCCAAGGTCACTTCTAGCTTTAAGTTGTACTTGAAGCATGTCACAAACTAGCTCAAGAGATCTTCCAAAGAGAAGATAGAGCCTCTGAGTAGCACATAGTACTAGTCTAAGGATTTTCTAGTTAATGACATGGCAAGCATGAGCATGATGGCATGTGGCTAGGCTTGTAGTAGTAGGCACTTGGACCTAAACATGACCAAATGTGTGTTGGGGTCCCATGCACCATTGTACTTGGTGAATTAGGGTAGCGAGACCCCAATTGGTAGAGTTAGTGGTGGGATGATAGGACTTATGGGGTCATCTTTGTAGAAGTCCACTACTTTAACTATCTTGGAGGAGCTGGCCTTGAGCCACTTCACCTCTTCTGTCAAGGTTTGAATTAGTTGGAATGCCTGGTCTAAATTTTGGGATGCTTTGACTAACTACATGGTTGTGCCATCTGTTGTGCTGGTTGTGTGGTCCATGACCTAGTTGTAGGTTGCAAGATCACGTGAGATTCTTGAAGTGTTGGCTATGTTATGGGCACAGTGATTGAGGTAAGCCATGCATGCATGGGTTGAATCACTACCAAGGGTGCCAATGAAATAGGCAAGACATAAGATGCCTGAATCATTTGGGTCTAGGAAACATGCACTATTTGAATGTAAGGTTGAGTAAGCATGATTACTATTGGTAGAGATGATTGGGCAAGTTGTGACAATTCCACAAGGGGCAAGTTAACAGGAGGTATTACATCATGATATGTATGTTGCATCTACTACATCGCTATCACAAGTGTTAACCTAGAAGGTGATGTTGGGGCTATGACCATCTCAAGAAAAGTAGTTGAACGGAAATTTGAAAAGGCTAGACAAGGGGTTGTCTACTAGAATATAGTGTAGAAGGAGTCCTTGTGCTTAAAACAAGCTTCGAACTCATCTTCCTCTCCCTATAGGGGTTCCTCATAGTCTATTCCCACTTTGTGCTTATTTGGTCGAATGAGTTAGGCAAGTATCCAACAATAGGATTCCATGAGTAGGATGAAGTCGATGGAGAAGGGGATATACTCCCATCCATTTTAGTGGATAAGCTCATAGCCCCATTTCGCTTCCATGTCCAAGTGGTCTACAAATAGGCCTTCTTGGATCTTTGCACATATGAAGTTATATTGGCCATTTTTTAGCATAGTATTCTCTAGGTCTTAGCCATGTAGCCTAAGGGATTACATTGGCTTTGCCATAGTAGGACTAGTAGGGTGGTCAATCCTTGTTTCTTGTTGGGTGGGCAAGACGAGTGTGCTCGAAGCTAATGTTGAAGATTGCTTGGAACTCATATGTGCAAGTTAAGTTGCAAGAGGGGATTGCAAAGTTTTCTGGTTATGGAAAAATGGCTAACTTTGGTGACTATGAAAAAAGGGCTAAATTTGGTAACTATGCTCTCTACGTTGAGAGTTGACTACGCTCTCTATGCTGAGAGCTAACTATGCTCTCTATTGAGAGTGCCCAGAATTTGGCTAACTGTAGGAATGAGTGTTACTATGTGGGGTTCCAAAGGAACTAACTATGGGGTCCAATCCACACCAATCAGTTAGTAGATGATGCCTACACTGTCCTAAGATCTAGCTACTGTTGTGCATGCAATAGGTCCACAAGGGTGTCATAGTCTATGCTAGCTCAAAACTAGCAATGATGATGTACAAAGAACATAAGACAACTGCAATGGAGACTAAAGAGGAAAATGGTTTGGACCCTCCTTTTATTGCTAGAAAACTATGATGATCAAAAACATCAGTGGTTGAAATACCAAGAGGTCTGCGGGTGCACAGTCCTAACCCCGAGTCTAAGTGAGGGCCTATTGGATGTAGAGATAGGATGTCCTAATTAATCTTGTTGATCAAATAGGGACTTATTGGATGCAATTGAGGTGCAGTGTGGTTAGATATGATGCTAATGTAAAATGATGCTAAGTGTTTGAGCAGTATTAATGGTGTTAACGATGTCAGTGGATGTGAGCATATTCCAAAGTTTTGGTGAAAAACGAAGGTGTCATAGTGTGAAGATCATTGCTCAAGCATGACTATGTGCTGAAACAATGGAAAATGTAAGTAAAACACTAAAAATGCAAGTAAAATGTTGAAAATGCAAAGAAAGAAAGAAAGAGAGAATGAAACACCACCCCAAATAGGGTTGAGCATAGTTAACTCCAAAATGGGTTAGAAGGTACACGGTGTACAATAGGCATAGTGGATAGTGTAGTCATAGTCTTGGGAGTGTCTAACCGTGAAGACTAATGTTCCGTTGTGGTGCCTGTGCCTGTCAAGTTGGCTACCATGGTCTATAGTGGGCTATAGTGGTTCGATGGACTATGATGAACTGTGGTGGTTTGCAAATTTTCCTCTCTTTGCTTCGCTAGAATGCCTTTGGTTTTTGGTCTATCCAAAATGCCATAATGCCAATCAACTTAAATTTTTGCCAACTTGCCAACCTTGAATCTTGCCCAATGATTAAAGTTTTCCAACCCTAAAAACATTGAGAGTTGAGGTATTTATAGGGTTATGTTTAGTGTGAAATGTAGGGTGATTACCACATGGTAGAGGGGATAGTTGGAACTACGTTGTCACCCAACTATGCTCCCCATTGAGGCTAGCAGTGTTGTGCTCTACTATGCTCTACTGGACTCTATGAGGCTAAGAGACTGTGACTACCCTACCAAGTGCATGTATATGTGTTGAGGAAACTACAAGGTACTTGAAAAAAAAGCAATTTTGGAGACTACGCTCTATGACTATGCTTTCCGCTATCTTGTGTGGGGTTGAGCATAGTTATAATTTTGGGGATAAATGGGATACAAAAAAGATACATTTTGATAATTATGCTTGTTAGAGATGAGTTCGAGTTGAGCTGAGTGCCAATGCTATGTTGTGAAGGCCTTTGGATGTTGTTCTGACGGCCTACGCTTAAGTATGCTCAAGACTTGGGGAGAGCATTATCCCACACTTCAAAAAAATTTGCAAAAAATGGCTATGTGTTGACTACACTCTCCATGTAAGGCTGACTATGCTTCTAACTAGGGGTGAGCATAGTCCTAGCACTTGTCAAAACCTGCAAAAACTAGCTTCCAATTGACTATGGTTGACTACGCTTCGGGCTAGTGGAGAGCGTAGTCTCAACACTTAGAAAAATCTGTAAAAACTATGCCTTCCTATTGACTATGCTTGACTATGCTCTAAGGCATTCAAGAGCGTAGTCTTAGCACTTAGAAAGTTTTGTAGTGGCTAACTTGGCACTTAAATTTTTTTTGCAAAGTTGGCCTTTTCCTTTATGTTGAATAAGCTCTACATGAGGCTAACTATGCTTTAGGGTAGTGGAGAGCGTAGTCTCAACACTTAGAAAATTTTGTGCCTAGGATGCCAAAGTCCAAATTTGGTGGTGTTTCACACTTCATCATGTAAATAAGGAAAACTAAAGGATGTATACACAAGCACATGAGCAGAAAAGATAGATATGCACGTGGTATGAATGAAGTACAAGATGAGGGTGGTGCTTTAGACACCTCTTCAATGTTAATCTCACCAGCAGCCCACTCCTCATCTAACTAGCCATGGATCCTACATCACTCATATGCCTTTTTGTGATGAGAGATGTAGGCCTCCAAATCATGCCCCAACCACTCAATTATGGTTGCTCGAATTTTTTGTGTTAGATGAGAATACCTCTAAGGCAGTGCAGGTTAAGGCCAGAGTGTCTAGATCATCATGCAAGCCATCTCCATCAACTCTAAACCTAGCATCAACCATATAACTGTTAGCAATTTAACATGAGCAAGTAGCATAAAACTTTATCAGAGCCATAGAAGCACTTATCCTCTAATGCAATAGATGGTTCTAGGTGGATTTTGGAACAAATTATGCAACTGTTGCACGACAAAAATGATGTGGCTCTTGTTATAACAAGCAAGCCTTGTCATGCATCATTCTCTGGATAACTAATGAACATCCCTAGGGCCTCTGCTTAAGCCTCCTACTCCATCAACGTTAGTAGCAAACTCATCTGAGATGAACTTTAAAATGTTCCAATTAAAATTGGGTAATAGCATCTTAATGACAACACTAGCAACCTCAACCACCAAGTGTGAGCACATGATCACACTGAACTGCTATAATAAGTACTCCATGAACTCTTGGGTTCTTGGCCAAAACCACACCACCTAATGATCCACTCACATGTTTGGCGTAGATGTGTTCAGGATGGGTTCGCTCATGCAACACAAGATGACCATGAGCTCAACTATTATTAGAATGGGCTTCAGTAATACCTTGCAGCCACCAAGTAATAGGCAAAGCATCAATATACATGCATAGATGCAAATTTTGACTAACATAAATTAGAAAAGTATGCAATTTTGATAATACACCCATGGCCCCATGGGTGTAGGACATTGCTTAACTTATTTCACACACCTAGCACTCATTAGGGTATAGCACATTTTGCAGGTTTAGCATGGTGCAAGATTAATGAAATTTTGGCTAACTATGGACTACCCCAACTACACTCTAGAGTGTGGAGAGCATAGTCCCAAAAATAGACATTTTGGCAAACACTTGGTAGCAACTACACTCTTAATGCATAGAGAGTGTATTCTTAGCCATGACCATGGAGAGCATAGTCTCCACACAGCATCGCACCCATCATGCCTACCAAGTCCTACCACAGTCCTCTTCCTTTCACCACCACTACTACCCAAGGTGTAGTCAATGGCAACCCCTAGCATGTGTAGAAAACACCAAGCAGATGCTCAAAACCACAAGATCATAGTCCCATAGTTTTGAAACCCTTGCACATGAAAGTGAGGTAGTAGCCCATAAGAAGGGAAAGGTGATGCATAGTAGGGTTCCCTATGATGGCACCCATGGCCCACAAAATCCAAAGTTGTGTTGATAGCCTTATGCCTTTAGCCCAGAGTGTAGTTCATAGGGTTGTCCTTGAAAAATCAAACAAGTAAAAAAATAGGAGTGTAAAGACAAATCCCCACCTTGCCCCCTACCATGCCAACCCCAGCATCTATCATTGCTACTAAATCCCAATGTCAATGTTAATGGCAGCACCCCTTGTAGCTGCACTATAGAGCGTAGTCTGCATGACCCTAGACCCTATGTGGATCCAAATAATAGAGAAGAAAAGAAAAATAATGCAAAATCCTATCTCCCCCCTAGCATAAAATCCATGACCCATTCAATGCCCAAAATACCAACAGGGGTAGAAACCCTCCTTGCCACCTCGTTGGGCCACGAATGGTGCATGACAACTACGACCATCACCATGGTGAGGTGTGTAGGTAGCACTATGAGACTATGCTCCCAAAACCATTTCATAAAATAAAAAATAAATAAACAAAGGTAAGGGGGAGAGCATAGTCGGCATACCTAGCTAATGTATACAGCCTCCTCTCCTCCAAACATGCCTACGGTAGGCAGCTCAATGCTCTCTTTTGTTTAGCAACACTCATCAACCCTAGATGAACGCATGCGCTTCAACGTGCCATCTTTCTCTACAACTATGCTCTCAACTAGCAATAACAGCAAAGGCAACAATAAGACTACCCTCTCAACATTGTGGTAAAGGCAGAAATAATGAAGTTACCATAGTAAAACTACATTTATATACTTTCTTGAGGTCATTAATGATTCACCAACCCAGAACTATGCACAACACCAAGCTTCCCACTATCGAGCATGGAGATAGTAGTTGGATGAGAGCGTAGTCAATCATCTTGAGCCAAAAATCGTGATTTTTCACTACCCTACATATGTGCAAGTTAATTCCACTCCCCAAGCATGACCAACCCTCCCTAGAATAGCATGTTTGATACATCCACAACCTATCGAGGCCTAAAACTAGCACCCATATGGCCTACTGGGGCCTAAAACTAGCACAAACATGTTTACCTTCCATGGAAACTTACATGCATGCTTAACCAAATTTCATTGGATTGCTTTTCTCATTCATGCAAATTAATTTTTTCAAACAAGTGCCACTTGACATTTTTCTAGTTTATTTTGTAGGAATACGACATGGCTATACAAAAGCATATCTTCTCACATTTGATCCTCATAGGGCCTTATGATGACATTAAGCAATGCATTGACCCTCATTGCCTAGACTTTGAGCCTACAACCTACAATGAGTACATAGCATCCATAGAAGCACCACTAGACTAGCCCAACTATCTAGTTAAGGTTGTCAACACAGAGGTAGGGGACATCATGGAGGAGTCCCTTGTCAAGATCCCTTTGGAAACACATAATAGCGAGGTAAGAAAATTGAAACTAAGTTCCTCACTAAAACCCCAACATGATCATGACATCACTAAAGTACTTAATGATAACATTAAAGTGTTTTCATGGTCATAAAAGAAGATGCTAGGCCTAGATCCCTGGCTAGTCTAGCATAGCATCATCCTTGATCCCTACATCAAACCAATTAAGTAGAAAGCACGTAAGATTAGACTTGAGGTGGTGTTGGCAGTCCGTGATGAGATCACCAAGCTTTACAAGGATAGTTTCATCTAGGCTATTGACTATGCAAACTAGATCTCCAACATCGTAGTTGTGCCCGAGAAAAATAAAAGCATATGCATTTGCATAGACTTTCAGGATCTAAACAAGGTAACCATCAAAGATGACTTCTTGCTACCCAATATTGATCAACTGATCGATACCATGACTGGACCTTCCTTGTTGTCCTTCATGGATGAGTTCTCGAGCTACAACCAAATTAGGATCAACCCTAAGCACCAGCTCAGTACAACCTTCATGACCTTGTGGGGTACATTTTGCTACAAAATGATGCATTTTAGACTAAAGAATAATGATGTGAATTTTTAGAGATTACATGATGAGTTTGCTCAATGACTATGTAGATGATATTGCAATTAAGTCCAAAGTGGCCCACAATCATGCAAATGACTTAGACTTAGTGCTTAAATGCTACCTAAAACACAAGCTTAGCTTAAACCCCAAGAAGTATGTTTTGGCATCATAATGGGTAGGATGCTCAACTTTGTAGTATCCAAAGTAGGTATATTTGTAGATCCCAACAAGGTTAAGGCCATAACCAACTTAGCACTACCAACTAACCTTAAGGAGCTACAAGTGTTGCAAGGTATAATATAATTCATATGTAGGTTTATCACCCAGTTAACTAATAAGCTACAACAAATGCAACATTTTCTCAAGAAAGGAGCCCACTTTGAGTGGAAAGCTTAGTGCCAACAAGCATTTGAAAACATTAAGGAAGAGCTAGCACAATTGCCTACGGTTCATCCTCCTTAAGGAGATAAGCCTTTTACATCTACCTTGCCACTTCTAACACATCCATTACTTCTCTACTTTGCAAAAAGTGAGATGATGGCATAGAGCTCCTAGTCTATAACCTAAGACATGCCTTAGTTGCCCATGAAACAATATACAATTACATGGAGAAGTATTGCCTTGCCCTAGTCTTCTCACTAAAGAAGTGGAGGCACTACCTCTTCTACAACCAAGTTAACATCATTTGCAAGAACAATGTACTTTGAGCTATAACAACAAATATCTATGAAAGAAATTACATTGCATGATGGAAAGTAATAATAATGGAGTTTGACCTACATTATGTCACGTAAGCCTCAACAAAAGGTCAAGCTATAGCCACACAACTCATGGCTTCACTAGTAGATGACCAAGCTACCATAGACCTTGAGTTCCTAGACTAGCATGTTAGCAGTATTAGCCAAGTGCTCAATAACTATGAGGCACTCATGAATTTCAACAGATCTTCAAACTCTCAAGGAGGTAGCGTCATTACTATTATCACATTTTCCTCCAGGGAGATTCAACCCTTTGGATATTTTTTCATATTTCCTTGCACTATCAACATGGTAGAGTACAAAGGTCTCCTTTGAGGCATCCTTGTAGCATGCAACCTAGGGATATAATGCATAGTGATTAGAGGTGATTCACAACTAGTAGTCAATTAGGTAATGTAGGTTTACACCTACAAAGCATCACATTTATAGCCTTACTGTGACCTGGCAAAACACCTACTCTAACATTTTGCAGTTACTAATTTCTAACATGTTCCTCGAAGTGAAAATGCCATTGCCGACACACTTGCAACATTAGCCCTTAGCATAGTGCCTAGCGTTCAATGCATTATCCACCTCAATGCCGAATTGCACTACACCTATCACGCAAGAAAACCATCAAAGATGCATCCATAGCCACAGTTACCACAACCCACACAAAAGAGTGGTACAATGACATCAAGGCATACTTCTACAAGGTGAGCCTCCACAACACTTAACTACTACTTAAAAGGACATAGTATGCAATTGTTCATAGTAGTACATCATTGTAGGTAATAACATGTTATTTCACAAATCCTACGATGGCATACTACTAACTTGTGTAAGAAAAAATGAACCAAAAACAATTATTGAGGAAGTCCACAAAAGATTGTGTAGAGGTCACATAGCACCTAGGGAAATGATAGCAAAAATCATATGGCTAGGCTACTATTGGCCTTACATGCAGAGCAACTACATCGAGAAAGTCAAAACATGCAACACTTATTAGTGGCATAGCAACTAAATGCATATGCCACCAACTAAATTACATACAATGAAAATCACATGGCCATTCCAACATTGGGGCCTAGACATCATCAAACCCATAATTCCTAAGTCCTCCATAGGGCATAGCTTCATAATAACCACAATGGAATATTTCACCAAGTGGGCCAAGGCTATTTCCCTTAGGAAGATGACATTACAGTAGGTTTACAAGTTCATGTTGGATAACATAGTGACACATTTTAGCTTGCCCATCACCATAGTCATGGACAAAAGACCACAATTTAGTAGCACCAAAACCAAAGCCGTTTGTGAGCACTTTGGCATCAAGCACTCCTTTTTATTGTCATACTACCTTCAAGGAAATGGCTAAGTGGAGGCTACCAACAAGGTCATCGTCAACCTCCTCAAGAAGATGCTAAGCAACAACAAATGATGATGGCATGAGCAACTAGTCTACACACTTTGGGCCTACCACATGATGCATTGAATAGAAACAAGTATGATACCTTATAGCCTTGTCTATGGATCTAAAGCAGTTTCTCCACTTGAATTTTCAGTTCCATCACTTCAGGTAATCCTCTCAAACCTCATCAATGAAGGTTAGAACAATGAGTTGAGAAATGTAGACCTTAATTCAATAGAGGAGGAGTGCATGCACATGCTTGATCGCAGTGAATGGTGTCAAGAAAGGCAACGAAAAAAGCATCATCACAACCAACATTAGCACTCGATCAGGAAAGGGGGCCTAGTCCTTAAGGCCATTCGCAAACTTGTAGATAAATTCTTAGCCAACTAGGAAGGGCCTTTTCTAGTCACTAAGACCTATGACAATGGAGCCTTCAAGCTTGCTAATCAAGATGAAAACAAATTTGCTAATCCAGTAAACCATTCACACTTGAAGCCATACTACACCAAGTATGCAGCACCACACATCAATGAAGCAAGGCAAACACTTGTCTGCTACAACATTAAATTGGCATAGCTCAGCCACTACAATGTTAAACTGGCATAGAAGTCTACTATGACTATTAACTAACATAGCTCATCCTTGGATCATGACATTAAAATAGCACAATCTATTCACTAAGACTATAAACTAACAATCCACCATGACTTTAAACTAGTAGTCCACCATGACTCTAAAGTGACATAGCATGTCCACCAAGATGTTAAAATAGCATAGAGCAGTTTGCTAGGACTATAAGGTAGCATAACATGGTCTGCCAGGACCTTAAAATGGGCTCGATAGTCTGGCAGGACCTTAAACTTGTAAATCCATGGTCTACCAAGACCTTAAATTAGGTTCACTATCAATTGTTAATAACTCTTTCCATCCTTCTACAAGCAAGTGAGTGAGCATACTATAACTCTCCTTCTACACCAGACACGTGAGCACACTATAGTTCTAGAATAAAGAACTTGCAATCTATGCAACTTATGTCACTGGTGTGGCCTTCTACATTCTATCATTTGTAGTCTATTTGCGTTTATGTATTGTGTGGTTTTCTTGTCTTCTCAAAGTTGTATTTATAGGATGAAGCCCCAAGTGGTCATGCAAAGGCACATCTCATCACAGCAGCAAGTTACCACATCACTCCAATCTGCATGATTGGACTAGCTAAACATCTCAAGAGTGAATATCCCTATTATCCTCTTATAGCCTACTCGCATCTCCTCATATATCTTGATACCCTTTCATTCCCTGCATAGCAAAGATTGCAAATCTTTTTAATGCTCACATGTTGTGATCACATGGCATCCTCTTCAAATCACACTTCAGAACCCAAGGTAGATGTAACATGATTCATCTCGTGGAAAGCCTTTGTCAACCAGTCAAAGCCTGGGTAGATGTAACATAAGTCATCCCAAGGAGAAAACACATGTTGTACATATGCAATATAGCTTCGCCAACAACAAAGCAAAGCCCATCTAGTGACACACAACTCACTTGATAGAAAGCACTTCATAGCAAGCATTCAATAACATGTAAAGCCTAAAGAAGGTTTAGCTTACTCCAAAAAAATAAAGGTGNGGGGGCGCATGTTGCCAAGAAATCCAGTAGTAAAGCAGTTTCATAGCCAACCCAACCTTGAATCCAGACCTTGACTCTCTCACAAGCACTCTGACAAGAGGTTAACATTTTCAAGGACAAGCCACTTTGGTGCCATGGTCACCATCAACCATGATCACCAAAAAGATTGAAAATATTTTTAATGCTCACATGTTGATCACATGACATCCTCTTCAAATCACACTTCAAAACCCAAGGCAGATGTAACATGAGTCATCTTGTGGGAAGCCTCTGTCAGTTGTTTCAAGCCTAGGTAGATGTAACATATGTCATCCCAAGGAGGAAACACCTATCATACATATGCTATGTAGTTTCACCAACAACAAAGCAAAGCCAATCTAGTGACACACAACTCACTTAATGGGAAGCACTTCATAGCAAGCATTCAATAACATGTAAAGCCTAAAGAAGGTTTAGCTTACTCCAAAAAAAATGAAAGGGGGGGGGGGGGGGGGGGGNAGCATGTTTCCAAGAAATCTAGCAATAAATTAGTTTCATAGTCGACCCAACCTTGAATCCACACCTTGACTCTCTCACAAGCACTCTGATAAGAGGTTAACATTTTCAAGGACAGGCCACTTTTGTACCATGGTCACCATCAACCATGATCACCATCTATTGTGATGTCCATCATGACATCCTGTTTGCACCTCATCTCCCCTTTTATCCCCAACACATCACCTACACCTTTTATGTCCACTTCTCACCTACCATCTAGCATACCACTATCCATAGCACTCTTGAGCATAGTGGAACAACATCTAATCACACACTAAAGAGTAATGTTGGTACCAAGTTTGCTATGGTGTTTTGCTATTCTTTGTTGATGTCTCTTGAGCCACTCCTTCAAACATCAAGAAAGAGGAGCCAATGAAACACCACCAGATCTAGACTATGGCATCCTAGCTACAAATTTTGGCAAAAAGTGGAAACTATGTTCAACCCCTCTACAAAACATAGAGAGCATAGTCTCCCATAGTGTAGTTATTCAAAGGGAAAAATCTTGAAATTTTTCCTAAGTTCTGAGACTATGCTCTCCCCCAACCACACCATTCTAGAGCATAGACAACATAGTTAGTAGAAGGCTAGTTTTTGCAAATTTTGCAAAGTGTCAAGACTATGCTTGATCCCAATTAAAAGTGTATTTAGCCTCTCAGGGAGAGCATAGTCAAAAGGAGATCAGCTTCACAAATTTTGTCAAGTGCCAAGACTATGCTCACCCCCAATTGGAAGCACAGTCGCATAGTCTGCAAAACAATCCATTTTCCTCGCAAACTACACTAGCATTAAGACTATGCTCTCCCCCAACCTAGAGTGTAGTCACCTTTGAGAAGAGCGTAGTTAGCAAGGACAGTCTCCAATGACCTTCATAGTGCAGCAATGATGCTCAACTTAGTTCCAGAACACAGTCAACTCACCTTTGGCAAGTATAGTTGGCAAAATGCTTCTTTTTTGTATGCCCTTTTGCCCCAAAATTGTAACTATGCTTGACCCCACATGAGAGTGTGGAGAGCATAGTCTAACAGAGTGTAGTCTCCAAGTATCATTTTTCAAGTACCACACAATCCTCTTAGTGCACACACATGCAGTTGGTAGCGTAGTCACAATCTCATAGAGTCCAATAGAGCATAGCAAAAAATAATACCATCAACCTCATATGTACCCCACATGAATAGTAACTATGTTGAGTGTAGTCCCAACCATTCCATCTACCATGTGGTAGCCATCCCACATTTTTCACTAACCCTAAACCTATAAATACTTGTGTCCTTAATGTTTTCAAAGAGAGAAGAAAAAAAGAGGGGGGGAAGGCCCTTTTTGTTTTTGCAAGTTCAACAAGTAGTTGGCGAATGGGCTAACGAGCAAAGTGGCAAACCACCAATAGAACACCACATCTAGTAGTACACCATGGTAGTCAACTTGACAAATGCAAATGCCTTGATAGAACACAAGCCTTCATGGCTGGACAACTTAGGGACTATGACTACACTATACACCTACACCTACTGTACACTGCATACCTTCTAAACCCCCCTTCTGGTGTTAACTATGCTCAACCCCATTTTAGATGGTCTTCTGCTCCATTTTCTCTGCTTCTTTGCATTTTCCACAATGTATTTTCATTCTTTGCTATTTTTACTACATAGACACGCTTGAAATATGCTCAGGTGGTGGTCCTTATGAATTGACACTACCTACCTCACTAAAACTCTTGACTATGATTACCCCTCTCAAGCATCTATAATTATGCTTAACCCCATAGACACTATAAGCATCACTTGCACCTTTAGCATTGTCTCACATTAGCACCATAACTAACCATGCTACACCCTTGTTGCATTCATTAAGTTCTTCTTCGATCATCCAAACCATTTAGAGTGCCCCATCTCCACGTCCAGCAAACCCTCAAGTAGATTCAAGGTTAGGCTATGCGTCCATGGACCTCAGTGTTCCAATCATCGATGTTTTGGGTCATTATATCACTAACAATCTATTGTCTCAGGCAGCAGGGAAAGCTATAGACATCATCAGAACATGCTACCTTGTGAAGATATGGACTATGCTAGAGTACCATTAGTATAATGTTGACAATAATTTGATGGTGGTGCAAAGAGTCCACATGTTGTTTTAAAACCTATCTGACATCATATACCATCTATAGGGGTAAGCATGGTTGTTATAGTGTTTTTATGTTTTTGGATTTGTTGGTTAAGTTACCTTTTCTAACTTTTTAGGTATATGAACTTCTTGCAAGTATAGGATCAATGATCAAGGCTTGATTACCAATGATCAAATCTTAGTAGTGTCTCAAACTACCTTAGATGTATTTACCAAGAGCCTCCAAATTAGAAATTTTATTTATGAATAGTTAAGAAGGAACTTTGATAGATACACTGAAGATTTCAACCCTATCTACAAGAAGTGCATGGCCAAGAAGACAATACATAGTTGGTGGGTGGACTTCAAGAGCACCAAGGATCAAACCTTTGTAGCTAGGACCCCTACACAAGCCATACCAAGTAAGAAGAATAAAGGTAAACACAAGGGTTGTAATGACTAATGCTTTATGGTTACTAAGGTTTTAAGAATTTTATTATTTTAACTAGTTGTTAAACATGCCTATGTTGATGCTAAACATTTGTTATTAGCTTATAGGACCCTCCACCTCTACCAACATCACCTATCAATTTCAAGAAATGATGAGGATACCCTCATCCTAAAATTTGGTGAGGTAATACTAGCATAGGAGTGGTTGAGGGGATAGAAACCTCAATACATCCAAGAAAACATTGATCATGTAGATTTTCTTGATGTGTTTATGATACTTGTCCCTTCCATCCCCGCTGCAAAGATGTTGAATGTCATTGACTCCTTTGACAAAGAAGCTGATCATTTCAGCACCATAGTTTGAGGCATGCTTAGTATCATATTCATTGATGAGGGAACCTCTTGCAACTTGTATGATGTTCCTACTAATAGGGTAAAGGTTTTCACTAGAACAGTGAAGGAAGCATGCCATCGTGAGGAAGTTTTGAAGTGGTTTGGTGCTAGTAAGGGTTATGCTAGGCTTTCCATGGATGGATTTATGAATCTCAAAGTAAAGGCATCTTATCCTTATTTAGATATCATGTGTTTTCTAAGATATTATCACAAAATAAATTAATTAGCATTGCATAGGGATGAACCTTTAAGAAGGTCCTGACGAAGGGTACTAGATTCAACTAGGCAGCTTCCTTGACTACCGAGCTTTAGGAGGAGCTTTTCAAACTCCATGATGATACCTCTAGCATAATCCACATGCATTTTTCATTATTTGCAAGTTATTTGAAAAAGGCTTGTGGAGTTCCTGGTGATGTGGAGGAATGGGCGATGGGTGGCCTAAGACCTAGACTAGCTTTCTAGGCCTTGGATAAAGCACATTTATCCAACCATGCAAGCCCAGAACCCACTAGATGAGATGGATGATTCACTATCTATTACCACCAAGGATCTTGGTGGTAGACGTTGTGAATCCCCTAACAGCATAGGGAGGAGCCCTTGCCAATTCTAGTGAGCATCTTGATGGCTCAATGATTACATAGAAAGGTCAAAGAGATAGCCAGGGAAAAGCTTAAGAGGACCTCATAGGAAGCACTTCCAATGTCATAGTACTTGTCCAAAAGAAGCTTAAGTTTAAGCTTAAAATGTCACATTAGGCAATCATAGGTATTTTTATCTATGTTTTGGCTATTTTATGTTTTAAGATTTATGGATATGTTATGAATTTATATGCCAATCTATTTTTATGTGTTATGGATGTAGATATGTTGGGACATGGCATCCCAAGCTACAACAAAGGAGAAAGTGCATAGCTATGCAATTGTTGTAGTGGAGGAAAAAAGGTGCACAAAAGAGATGCTCTTATAGCATCATGAAGTTGAAGGGTTAGCCAATGTGGGTCTAAATAATCTAGATGCCTTGTTAGATGAAGTAGTGCTAGGTGCATCCCCCATCATCATCCTAAAGGAGGAAGAGGAGGAGCCAAATATACACATGTCTTAATCCTTCTCATTATATCCTATAGTTTTAGGTTTGGTTTTTGTTCTAATCGTTCGATGATTGTTTTGCCTATAGTTGTTCCTAAGCCACCAACGAAGGCCCTTGCTTCTACATTTTACATGAAACCATGGGTAGAGGTCCTGAACAAGATAGAATTCATGTGCGGGATGGCCAAGAACATCATCAATCGATTACAACAAGTTGAACCCAAGATAGAAAAGAACTCTATTTTCTATGCCTTAGTTGTTTTACTATGTTGTAGGTTATGTTTACATTATAATTATCTTAGGTTGTAAACTATGTTTATGGTTATTTTTCTTATGGTTATGTATTATCTAGAGTATCATCTATGGAGTGGGAACCTAGCTGAGATGTGGAGTTTGACTCCTTGTTGAAGCTTCCCTCCAATGTATAGAGTGTACCCTTGAAGTTGTACAAAACTACTACTAATCTAGCAATTTCATGTGCAAAAACTTCATGGGAGATGAAGAGGTTTAATGAATCCTTATTAGAGAAGGTTATGGCCTTGAGGAAGGAGATCCAATAGTAGGCAAAGATGATCAGGGATCTTCATCAACACAAGGAATTTTTGGAAGCCCAAGTGGTTAACTTAGAGAACTTGTGGACCAGAGAGATCATGTGGAATCACTACTAGCATACTATCCAAGATAAGCTAGAATTCTCATGGGAGATGGTGGAGTAGTGGATGTAGATGGATTTTATCCCCTAGAAGGTCAAGAATTAAAAAGATCACTATGCATGGGTCGTAGAGTGGGGTAAGACATAAATGGACCACAAATGATAGTATAAGGCTGATTGGGAGGCCTATTTAAAGTGGATCAAAGAGGAGTTAGTTGAACAGTGCAAAAGATAGTTATTCGTTTAGGGGATTCAAGTGGAGAGTGTCTACTAGCTCTCTAAGAGCACTCTCATGATGGAGAAAACCCCTACTTATATCACCACTATTGTAGGTGAGACTACTATGGCTACCATTACTTGGGAACCATCCACTTGGACCAAAGTGCATAGGATTGGCATCCTCACACGCATTGATTTTGGGGATATTGATTAGACCAATATGACAATGGACCAAATACTCCATCATTTGGAGAATGACCTTCAGCATCTACCCTTAGATGTTGTGGATCTAGATTCCCCACGGGTTTGATGTATTTTATGTTTTACTTTTTTTGTTTGTTTAAGCTATAGTTTTGGTTGCTAGTTACTAATTGGTTTTGTGTTATTGTATTTTAGGAATTAGGATACATTGGTAGCCCCAATAGTGAGGGTGGAGTTAACCCACCAGTTCCTTGTCTAAATGCCCCTTCGCATCCTCCATTTGCCTATTTCAACTTTTCAGCTACATTGTTTTTGTCATTTTTATTAATGGCTAATATTAGCCAAGACTATGTTATAGATGATTATTATTATTATTTGGAAATTTTGCCACACAATATGGCCAGAGCTATGTATGTTATAAATATTTTAAATTTAAATTTTTGATTTCAGTTTTGGCTATATATTGTTTTAGTGATATAAACATTGCAAATGACTATGTTGATCTTAGCTATAAAATTAAATGGCTAAAAAATGCAATTATAGGCTAAAATGTAAATAAGGTAAAAGATATGCTTGATAGTTTTAGGTTCTAGTGGGAACAATTTATTTAAGTGTTTGCTAGTTTAAGGTCATGGTGGACCATGTTATGTGTTTGCACTACTAGTTTTAGGCCATGGTATATCGTCGTTAAAAAGAAACTCATATTTTTTTTTGGCGATTTTTCTATTTTAAATTTTTTATGAGTTTTCTAGTTTATATCATGCTAAACAAAGAAACTAAAGAAAGAAAAATGACTATAATAAATAGAAATGCAAATAAATGTAAGTATCTAGGCTATATGCATAAAAAGCATAATAAAACATAGAAATAGGCACAACTGGTTAACAAAAAGAATTTTGGTTGAATGGCTATGGTACATATAGTTACATGGTTGTAATGACACAACATGGAAGGATTAGGAATGTACATTACTTGTGCAAAATCTTCCTAATCTTTGAGAGGTTAGGAAATGTATAAGACCTATTTTGCATGAGCTTGTATTCCCCATCCCCTTTACTAACAATGTTGAAGGGAAGATCTTTCCATAGTATGTCTTGTTGCTTATTGTTGTTGCTTTTGGCTTTCTTTGGTCTCTCAAGCTATTAGATTTTGTGATTGGGAGTTTCCTCTTGAAACTCCAGTTTAGACCCTTACTCTATACCTACATTATTGATAGCTAGGGAAACTAAGTTATCACTGCTGATTTTACCTTCCTTGTGAGGAAGGTGAATCTCTTGGTGGATAGGTGAAGACATGACTTGTAACTAAGCCAACCAAGGTTTTCCTAGGATAAGGTTAAGCCCTAGCATCTCCTCCACCACTAAAAAATAGTAAATAAAAAAACTCCTCCCTTGGACAATATGCCAAATGAAAATACTCCTTGCAATGGTGGTTGTCTTACAATTGTAATTCCAAGAGATGAAACAATGCGATGTCACTAAAATGTGGTTTGGACTTGGTTTGAATCTTGGATAGAAAGGCTAATAATTACTTTAACCACTAATAAAACAAAAAAAATTCATTATGCCTATGGTAAGATACTTCACACTCTGATTTCTACAATCCCTTTTAAGCCCATTTCATCTCACTATATGAATAATAATAACTTCTTGTTTTGTGTCACAGAGCATAATTTTCCTAACTTGCTGATACTAACATATGTATTTTGGTAAATAGGTATGCATTACATTCAACTTCTTAAGTTTCTATGAACACTTTTAGGCATGGTTATACAAGGGCATTAAGGGCTGGAGCCTGCTTTGGGGAGGACCCACCTGTATAATTATTGTATCTTATACTTACCAAGTGATTCCACATCATCTTGAGCCTTCTAACACCAATAAATGTCAATAAAAACTTCCCTTATCATTTAAAATATTTGTTATAATAACATGAACTCATTACCCATCTCATCCATTTTATCAATAGTTCATGAACTTTTGTAGCTTGAGATTCCTTCTTTGAGAACTTTTCATGTTAAATTTTCGAAAAATGTGCATCTTGCATAGTCTAAGACCCTCTGAACATATTCTATACCTTCCAAACATTTGAAATGATTCATTTTTAATCCTTAGAAATTATTAAAAAATGTGAATTTTTGGCCTCCAATATCAAATCCCCTCAAAGCCTACAAAATCTATATATAGGTGGGGACTTAGTTGAATTTTTTTCATTTTCAGATTTGAGCAAAAGAGAGTTGTTGCTATTTTTTCTTCTAAATTTTGTGCTTTGACCTCCTAGCTTTCCCAAGCTATAACTTGCATGTTATCACTTCAATTTTTGTGATTTTCAAATCTACCTAATCCTAAAGTACTCATCTTAGTCGTGTGAAGTGCTAGAAGGTATAATAAGGGTAAGTTTACAAGAAATTAATAAGACCTTTTTTTATTAAAAAAATCACTCATATTAAAGCCAAAAAAAATTGAATAAGACTCCTAATCAACCATACCAATTATCTTAAGCCATATAAAAGAACTAAAGGGGTTACTTGTTGAAAATTTTCTAACTCTACAATCATAATGAACTAAGAACTGAATGTAACTAAGGGTATGAGTAAGGTATAGAACCATTAAGAATGCATGAGAACACTTTAATAATTCCTAATTCCTTGATGATTGCATATGGCCCCAAAGAGAGGAGCACAAGGTGGACCCTCGTAGCAGGCAAGCAAAAGACCACGAGGCCAAATAAGAGCACAAGAGCCACAAGCAAAACACACATAGCAGAAAGCTCAATCCTTTAGTATCCATCAAGAAACTCCTACTACCAAACATTCAACCCAAGGGGAGATAGAAGAACCACAAGTACAAAGATAGCACCTCATGCTATCAGAAGAATGCCTCCAAATCATCCAAAAGAAGATGCTCCTGACCACAGTAATTATGGAACTGAACTTTCATCTATTTGTGGAATTTGTTCCCAAGGCAGTAAGGACACAACTTCAAGCATCATCGCTATGGACCATCCTATCAAATAGTGGTGAATGGTATTTAGGGGAGACCTACCAATTTTGGCATAACAAGGTAGAAGATGCTACGGTCAACATAGAGGAAGTCTCTATTTCTTATTTGATCAAGGCAATAACAGAAGCTTTGAATGTGTCCAATGAAGGGACAAGATTAGCACATCTATCGACAAGATCAGACACAAAAACTAGAAAACTGTGGTTGAAAAGGACATATAACAAAGAATATAAGGAATACAATGAAGTAAATTTAGAGGAGGGTATCTATTTTAAAATTCACACATATCACCTATTTCCTACCAAAAGACTCAATAGGTTATCCACCTATGCAGCTAGATGAAGTGCGACCCTAATGAGGAAATATAATGTCAGTCTCACACAACTCTATTTCATGAAGATTCAAAGGTGGTTCAAGGAAAAGAAGGTAGGGAAGCTCACACTTCCATTTCCTTACCTAATTAGGAAGATGTGAAAATGTGTTGAAATCTTGGGGTACTCTAATGACATCCTCATGAAGGCTCAAAATGCCTCATATGCTAAAATGCTCAAGCCAGAACCACCAAAAAAAGATCAAATGAAGGAAGAAATAGAAGTTAGGGAAATCACACAAATCACTGAATAAAAACAAGTGGGACCTAGTGGTTAGTAGTAGTAAGAGCAATAGGAGAAGCAACAGGAAGTCCCACCACCATCGTTGTAGGAATACAAGTCATGAATGAGTCATCTGCAACAAATTGTAGAAACTATTAGTTGGAGAACATGAGACGAGGCCAACCTCTACAAAGTGATTAATAACACCATTCAGTCCATCATTTCTATAGATCATGTTAATGGATAGATATCATTACAATTAGGAGGAGAGGCCCAATGGTCACAATAGATTTCTAGGAACATTACATCATTCCAAGTGATGATTGAAATAGTATAAGAAGCCATAGTTGTGATTATGCAGTGCCAAGATGCAATAGGAGTCATAGAAGTAATAATGGATCACATCTTCAATGTACTTGTTGTGCCATGAGTAGATCTAACTAGAGATAGAGATGCTCAAATGCTAGCTAAAAGCTCAATGACTTCTATTGATCATGAGGATGTATTAGATTGATTGCTGCAAACTAGACAAGTGATGAAAACTCTTTTTGACATCCTAAGTGATGTCTCTATAGTGAAGTTAGAACTAATTACCACCAAGGGTAAGCTAGTTATGGTAGAGACCAAGGTGAACCATGCAGAAGCTGAAATTCTTAGATCACAGGAAGAGCTCATGATCCTAAAGGCTAAACATAGAGATCTAACCCAATTCATTACACCTAACTAGCTTGAATAATTTAGAACAAAGTAAATTAATCACCTGTTAGAGAAAAAATAGAAAATGGAAAATGAAAAGGAGAAAGCAATGTGAAATGCCTTAGTAGTAGAAGCACAAGTGTACATGCATGCTAAGGCATCCACTATAGCATAATAAGAAAACAAACAACTTGCTATTGACAATACCAAGTGATGAGTGGCGAGGTACCCCTACACTCAACCATACAAATACGAGCGTAGCATGCACGATCCGGTCGAACTCCGCAAACTAAATGCCTACACGCCTCATGGAACACTTAAGGTTAACCATTCGTTGTCTTCCTAGACTTACTTGTAGTTGTCACGGTGTATGGTTAAGTAAGTCCGAGGTATATGATTTTTATATCTTTTTATGCTTTTCTCCTATGTTATCAAGGTGAAGGGTTGAGAAACTAATTACTACTCTAACTAATGACTAAGTCTAAATTACCTAGCATCAGCATCCATTCCCACTTACCGTACACACCCTAAACCAATGCAACCGTGGCTACCAAATGCTAATCCTTGCTGGGATCACCACGCGTAATGCACATGCTCGAAGTGGTCATACTGAGGCACTTAACTAGGAGGAAATGGTTGAGAAAGCTAATCTAGCCTAAGTGCGATGAGCAGCCGATTCCTTGATTATCCGTACACATCCTAGTGCACTACTACCTCTGGGATTACCAAGTGCAGATCCTAGATATGCCACTAGGTTACCAAGTAATCACACTAAGATGCTTGTAATCAAGTTGTATGCATTCTGCATTGCGATGAGCATTCGTTCTTTGACTATCCGTACACATCCTTAGATGCTCGTAATCAAGTCATACCCATTCCACATTACTAAGAGAAAGCAATAAACAACATTAAATAAAATCCTATTCCATGCACTGCAAGGTTTATCCAAGAAGCTCATCTTTATTGCCATACACAACTTGTGTTCAGGTACAATGTTGCTCAAATAAAGATCCATTCACTTTAGGACTCCTACTGCGGGCACATGGAAAATATTCTATCTCTAGAGTGATCAATCTGCCAGAGTTTTCCTACTTCTAGCCTAGGATGAGGAAACAAGGGAGAGCCGCCTCTTATTTATAGACTTGGCGGTGGACCACAATATTGCATACACGATATCGCAAGGGACGACGTGATATCTCAGGGATGCGATATTGCAACGGCCGCGATATCGCGTATGTGATATCGTGGCCTATGCAATATCGCATCTCATCACCAAGTTAACCAACATTGAGAAGCAAAAGAGCATCTTGGAAGAAAGCATCCATCAATTGAGAGAGCAACTAATGAGGGTTAACCAAGACATGAGCCACTTACTAAGAGAAAATAGATCCTTCTCAATGGAGGAGGTACATGCAATTAGATAGAAATCCCCTATTGAGATTAGTGCATGGCATAATGAAGCACAGAACCATGAAAGGCTCAAGGAACACTTCTGTGACTAGGTGGAAATGTATAAGCAAATCAATGAAAAAGAGATCCAAATGGCTAAGGCCTGAATCATTGTCATATCAACACAGAATTCAAACTGGTAGCCCATCTTAGACAGTTATGCTCATGTCCACCAAGTGGAAGTTAAAAACAAAGACTAGTAAATAAAAGATCTAAAAGAGTACACGAGGTTAGCTAAACTTTGCTATGCTAACTTGGCCATGTTAATAGCATGCAAGCCCAAAAATGAACTTAAACAGCAAGTAGCAACCACATATTCCTTGTATGAAAAAGAATTTGTAGATAAGAAAGATGCCTTATAAAAACTTCAAGTAGCAAACTCTGAATTAGAGGTGGTAAAGGCTGGCTACCAAGGGCAAAAAGATGTCAAAACAAACCTAGCTAGAAGACTATTAGATTATCATGAATTACAAGCAAAGGCCAAAGCATTTGAAGAGGAGAGGAGGTAATTTGCAGCATGGTACATCAAGGCTAATCAAATGTTTTCACAGTTGCCATGTCCATGGGATGTACCTAATCCATCACACATCGCACAATAAGCATGGACGGTACATGACCCAAGAATGGAGGAGAAAGAATTTTAGGCACTCCTAAATAGATAAAAATTCCAAAAGCCTAATGACAAAGGGAAGCAACTAAGGGAGGAGCCACCACCACTAAGAACTACATACAATACATTGAGCTTCATCCAGTTTTATTTTTTGTCAAAGTTTTTCATATCATGTCTTGTGTCATTTTTTGCAAAACATCATTGTGGCATAAAGTGTCATGTAAATAGTGTTGTAAATCTACCTCCCAATTTTGTAAGGAACTCTATCCTTATTTTTTTTTACCTTGGGAATAAATTTTCAATTAGCTTTTGGGGTATGATAAAGTCAAATTTCGATGGACTACAATATTGGATATACAATATTGTAGCTCCGATATCGTAGCTCTAATTTCATAACACTAGTTATGTTGTCGTATATGCAATATCGCGGGATGCGTGCCAACTTATAAATACAACACTTAGGCACATGGATCTGCAATAGTTTTTAATCCATAGGAATAGAACTCTTTCTATTTGTTTTCATGAGTTATTCTTTAGCATTTAGAAGTATGAATGCCTGTAGTGTAGTGTGACATAGTGTACGGAGTCTTTATTCCAACATTTTTTACTTGGGCATAAGTGTGACCAACAATAAAGATCGAGCTATTTCATACTTGATGAGTGGCGAGGTACCCCTACACTCAACCATACAAAACGAGCGTAGCACGCGCGATTCAGTCGAACTCCGCAGACTAAATGCCTAAACGTCGTAAGGAACACTTGGGGTTAATTAATCATTGTCTTCCCAGACTTACTTGTTGTTGTCAAGGTGTATGGTTAAGTAAGTCCGAGGTATATGATTCTTTTGGTCTTTTCTGATTTATCTCCTATCCTAAGGGGTGAAGGGTTGAGAGACTAAAACTAACTCTAACTACAGCGCTAAGTCCTAGCGTCAGCATCTATTCCCACTTGCCGTACACACCCTGAACTGTGCAACTATGGCTACCAAACGTTAATCGTTATTGGGATTACCACATGTAATGCACGTGCTTGAAGCAGTCGTACTAAGGCACCTAACTAGCCTAAGTGTGACAAGCAACCGATTCCTTGACTAGCCGTACACATCCGTAGATGCTCGTAATCAAGTCATACTTGTCCCACGTTCTAGGAGATAGGGATAAGAGAATCTAATCGCTATGAGTAGCTGATTCCTTGGCTAGCCGTACACATTCGTCAATGCTTGTAACCAAGTCGTACTCATGCCACGTTACTAGGAAAGCAATAAATAACATTACATAAACCTATCTATGTAATGCAAGGTTTATCCACAAAGCTCGTCTTTATTATTGTACTCAACTTGTGTTCAGGTACAAAGCTGCTCGAATAAAGAACCGTTTACTTGGGGCACTCCTATTGCGCACATGGAAAATATTCTATCTCTGGGGTGATCAATCCGCCAAAGCTTCGCTACTTCTAGCCTAGGATGTGAAATGAGGGGAGTGCCGCCTCTTATTTATAGATTTGGCAATGGACCGCGATATCACGTACGCGATATCGCAGGGGATGTGATATCGCGGTGGCAGCGATATTGCAGCTTGTGCATATCGTGTCTCATCATACCCCCATGACTGAATGAAAACTCATCCTCGAGTTCCTTACAATGACATCGGGTAGGTATGGGATTATTGAGGGGAATGGAACTAATGGGATGACATGTGAACGGACCATTATTACAAGACTTGACAAAACTGGTGTTCATGAAAACAAGGGTGAACACCTTATTACAATGACATCA